>JAMQGT020009435.1:0-117529 GCA_024447675.2 Pterophyllum scalare | reverse complement strand
ATGACAAATTCCTCCCGGCGTGGGCCCACCAGGACCTGATTTACAGACCTCTGCAGCCCCTCAGCACCCCGCACATATTGCAGGAGTTTAACACGGTGGATCCAATTTTAGGCGGGAAAAAAAATTACATTTCTCAAATGTCACTAATCTGCAAACCTGGGAATAAAACTCTGAGCTGTTTCTTCCAGATTTTGCAAGCCAGCAATTAGATTATTAGCCTGGGTGTCCGATTTTTCATGTTTAATGGCCTTTAATGGAACGCTTCTGCAATGTTAGCGTGTTTTATGTTGCCCCGGCCGTGCTGCCAGACGTTACCCAGTTCACTTATTTTAACGCGTAATGAAAGAAAGTTTTTCCTCGGCATGACTCCCTTTGTGTTTCAAGTCCCTCTTCAGCCGCAGAGCATGGACAAATCGAATTGTCCTCCCAGAGAAAAAAGCTCCAGAAACTACTTCACACTGATTGATGCTCCTCGAGTTGGTGAAGGAGGAAGAGCTCAATTAGTGTGTGTGTGTGTGTGTGTGGGGGGGGGGGGGGGTTACAGTGTAATTGAGTTAAAGTCTCCCCAGGCCTGAACTGAATTAAGAGCAGATTAACGGTGAAGTGCTGAGTGTGTGAGGTGGTGTTTTGTTGTGTTTGTTGAGTACTGTGGTCAAAAATATCAAAACCGAGTTACTTATGAGGATATTTGATCACTGAAACAAGAGGAAATAATCAGCACATTGTTATCATCACTGCAAAAACAAGCTAGAATATCAATATCTATTCATTATATTTATGAATAAATATCTATTTATTGATGGTATAAAAACAAAGGTTAATAAATTCATATTTTGGAAACAGTTTTTATCAAAACAGTTGTTTTTGACCCCCCCACCCCCCAAAAAAAATCTGTGTAGAGTCACAAAACACATTTGAGCCTCATAATGACGGCGACATTAAATCAAACCTTTTATAAATTAGAGAACTAAAATAATTTTCCTGTTAATTACTTTTATTACCAAAAAAAAAATAATTTTAGAGTAAAATATTAGCATATTCATTTCTATTTTGAAGGATATATTTTTCTGCTGCTGAAAAAAAGAACCAGGTGAAATTTTGAGTTATTATCAGAAAATGTCAACTTATTAAGTATTTTGAAATTTAGAGTCACCTCTGAGTAAGTCAGAATTTTGAGTTATGAAGTCAAAATTTTGAGATACAGACGACGTCACACACAGGCTGCGTGGCCACGGCGATAAGGGAGCTACGCACAAATGCCAACATTAAAAGATTTAATTTTAAACAAACAAGGAACGAGCTCAAAATGACCGTAGTGTGTGTAGTCAGTACAATCAGTAAAAAAAGGCTTTAGTGGCTGTAACGAGCTTCTATGCCATACCCTGTGGGACCTGACACCCACAGGGCTAACCGTTAACCCGCGCTAACCACGCGCTACCGACGTTCAGCAAAGTGAAGCGGCTGCGACACATAACACGCTTTCAGCTCGCTGCTTTCAAAGAAACTCATCGGCTTTAATGATGACCATAACTCAAGCATAACTCGAGCACAATGTGACCTTAGGTGTTGTTCAAATAATATTCACTCACACTCCAAAAAGCACCGACGGCACAAACGCCGTCCACGTTGCTAACTAAGACCGGTTTAACTGATCATTTAGTGCTGCACCAAAACCCCCCCAAAAAACCCCCACACACGGCAGTGATGCATCCAAACGTCACGTTTTATATGTGACTTCATACGCGGTTAAACATGCTGATCCAGTATTTGTTTCCGAAATGGTGGGAATAAAGCTTAATGTCAGCAGTATGGTGAAGCAGCACGTTATGCTACAATTTGGGAGAAATCACAGTATACCGCTCATTCCTGTTCAGCGTGTTAAAAAGTTTTTGTATGGTTGTTTCTCTCCACCGCAGAGCTGCAGTTACATTCCAGCGCTGCTTAGCTGTGCTGGTAGAGAGGCCTTTGAAGGACGACCCAGCTGCCCCATTCATGCCTGAAGTGCACACCAGGTGCCTCGGACCACAAAAAGCCGGAGAAGAAAAGCTCTTTGCTCCTCACAAAAACCCGACGTCACAAATCTCCCAGCTATACCCCCCACGTCTGCAGCCGGCGTGGAGGTCAAGTGGAGCTTTCTGTGGGCAAACGGTGGATTAAAGTCTAAATAAAAGAGCAGATTTATGGAGTAACGCAGTTGTTTGGGTGAAAGTTTATGATAATGTAACTCAGAGCCCCTCTATAGGCAGGGCCTGCTGTGAGAGCGGGGGATAAAACTCACCTCAGCTACATAAAGGTCTGAGCTGCAGGTTAGAAAAGCTGCACACACACACACACACACACACACACAACAGTAATGAACTGGAGGTTTTAATGGGTAACTAATGCCATCTACCACGCATCGTATTCCAGCCTGAGGTTCTAAGAGGAAACAAAACAGCCCCCAAAAGTCGGAGGCAGCGGTACGCTGTGACTGCAGCGAGTCTGAGCTGATTTAGCTGAAGTCCCGTCCAAAGTGTTCAATCAGAGCAGAGTCTCGGGGCTGCTCAGTCACAACATTTAATTTTGTTTTTCCAGACGTTATTTTTCTGATTTTTCAAGTTCCTCGGACTTTAATTTCCCTCCTGTTTACCGTTTCTGTGAACATGATTTCTCATCAGAGCCCTCTCATATCTGCTGATTTGTCCCCACGAACACAGAGTGACGATTTCTCACTTTGAGAAGAGTTTTTTTCTTTTACTGTTTCACAAACTGTACTTCTGTTTTTCTCAGAGAGGATTCATACGCTCGTATCAGCCGCTGTTCATGCAGTCGTGAGAACATGGTGACAATTATCTTTATTTTTTAATGGGGTGTGTATGTATGGGTGTGTGAGATGTTTAACGACACGCTTTAATAGAAGATCTAAATTAAAAAGTTTCTGTTTATAACCAGCAGCACCTCAGTGATGTGTGAAATGATTTTCCAGTCTCATGACGCTGCTTTCCCACCGCAGACAATGACTTTCGATCATTTTCATCAAATTGCCCAGCGCGGAGCGAGCATATTTCCCCTGTTTCCGGATAGAACAGGTTGACTGAATGGCCAAAGTTCATGTTTCTATTGTGGTAAAATACCTCTTTGAGAGTATTAGGGCCATCACAGCACTGTGGTAAAATTCTTAACCCACCAATCAGCACGCTTTAGCAGAACGATAGTGTTTTGATGCTGTTTCCATGAAAGCTAACTTTTGGGGACCTTCTCTTCAGTGCCCCCTACTGTGCCTTGGGTGAAATGCAGCCTGTTTCTGTACAATGGCATTAACAGGAAGCGGAATAGCTAGCCTAGAATGCCCATCTTTTATATACAGTCCATGATGGAGAGGTGTGATTATTCTTTAAGTGGAAGTATAAAATGAATGGAAATAATCTGCGTGTTACTGAGGGGGAAGCTCTGCTGCAAATAAATCTGTGTGCACATTCTTCTTTGTGCTAATAATGCCGGAGTAAACTCGACCAAAGCTGCTGCACTGCTGGGTGAAGTTGAAGATTTATCCTCCAAATCAAACATTTATTTATTTATCTACCTGTACTCCGTGTGATTTGCTTGGAGGCCCTCGCATTCGTGCTTTAGATTCAGTGCTAAGGAAGACGGATGGGAGTAATTAGCCTCACCTGGAGCTACCAGTGAATTATCCTCGCCACGGGCCAACACGAACAACCCACTCCACCTTCTCCCTGCAAACCTCAACATTTCTCTGGCTAGATTTCTTCATCACCTTCTCATGTGGGTCTTTTATCTCATACTTTTTCTAATAACAGATTTATTTCTCTTTCTAACTTCATGTTAATCACTTTTTATGTGTCCAGCCCTTTTACTGCACTTTATCTTTATCAAACTAAACTTTCCCCCTCCTTCTGTCCGTGCTTCTACGTCTTTTAACCTGTTTTAATTTCTTAAGATAAGATAAACTTTAATGATCCCACAACAGGGAAATTTGCGTCTTACAGCAGCTCAAGTACAAAGAAGAAGGATGAAATAAAATAGAAAATACTGTATACATAAAATATTTATCGATACACATATACATATACATCAAAACACTATATACATTTGTAGCTGGTAATTTGTATACAGCATACACAGTATGCATTATGGGTGGGAATGTAAATAAATAAAATGTAAAAATAAAAAAATAAAATCTCCATGTCCTTACCCTGGATGATCACCGGTGCTGTAGGGGGTGGCTTCCTCCTGAAGTCTATGACCATCTCCTTCATCTTGCTGGTGTTGATTTGGAGGGTGTTGGTCTCGCACCAGCCGACAAAGTCACCGATGACCCCCCTGTATTCCTCATCGTTCCCATCTGATACGCATCCAATGACGGCCGTATCATCTGAGAGCTTCTGTAGGTGGCAGTGGTCTGAAACGTACCTGAAGTCTGAAGTGTACAGACTGAACAGAAAGGGTGAGAGGACCGTGCCCTGTGGCGCCCCTGTACTGCAGACTACCACATCAGACATGCATACTGTGGTCTGTTGGTGAGGTAGTTGATGGTCCATGCAGTGAGCTGCCTGTCCACTCCGGCTCTCCTCTCAGCAGTGCAGGCTGGATGTTGTTGAAAGCACTGGAGAAGTCAAAGAACATGACCCTCACAGTGTTCCCCGCCTGCTCAAGGTGAGAGAGGCAGCAGGTAGATGACGGCGTCGTCCATCCCGATGCCGGACTGGTAGGCAAACTGCAAACTGCAGGGGGTCCAGTGCTGGGCTCACCAGTGGGCGAAGGTGGGGCAGGATGAGCCTCTCCATGGTCTTCTTCGGATGAGAAGTCAGGGCCACATATCTGTAGTGGTTGGGCTCCCTGGGATGTGTTTTCCAGTGAATCTGATGATGACAAACCTGAATTTGGTAGAAGTTACCACTTTACTGGCTTTCACAAACTCTTTAATCACATTCATTTTTGCATTTTCGTGTCACACTAGTGTACAAAATTAACAAATAAATAAGAACAACCCAGGTTTGTTTTCAGCACTGTAGCCAGGCTGACAAAGAGTCAGAGCTCTGTAGAGCCCAGTATTCCTTTCACTTTAACTAGTAATGACTTCTTCACAAATAAAAATTTCAGCCATTATAGAAGAAATTCATAACCATTTCACAAATTCATTTTTGTCTACAGCTACTCTCAGTACTGCTGGTATTTGTTTAGCACTCTCTCTCCAAATGATCTTTCTGAGCTAACTTCAGTAGTTACTTCCTCCAAATCATCATCGTGTTTATTAGATTGCATTCCTACTAGACTGTTCAAAGAAGTCCTCCCATTAATTAATGAATGCTTCAATCTTAAATATGATCTTAACTCTATTCATATAATCGGTTATGTGCCACAAGCCTTTTAGGTGGCAGTAATTAAACCATTAAATAAAAAGCCATCACTGACCCAGCTGTCTTAGCTAATTATAGGCCAATCTCCAACCTTCCTTTTGCCTCAAAGATTCTTGGAAGAGTAGTTGTAAAACAGCTAACTGATCATCTGCAGAGGAACGGTTTATTTGAAAAGTTTCAGGTGCTGCAGTAGTTTGAATAATGGCTCCAGGAGTTCCACAGTGTTCTGTACTGGGAACAAAAGCATTGCATACATTTTAATTGTTATGCAGATGATACCCAGCTTTATCTATCCATGAAGCCAGATGATACACATCAATTAGTTAACCTGCAGGAATGTCTTAAAGACATAAAGGCCTGGCTGAATCTCTAATTTCCTGCTTCTGACAGATATTAAAGCACAGATACAGACATCCTCTCTATTTTTAAGATTAGGCTTAAAACTTTCCTTTATGACAAAACTTATAGTTAGGTTTGAATCAGGTGACCCTGAACCCTCCCTTAGTTATGCTGCTATAGGCCTAGGCTGCTGGGTGGTTCCCATTATGCACTGAGTGTTTCTTTTCATTCACCTTATTTAACTCTGTTTATACCCCACTCTGCATTTAATCATTAGTTATTATTAATTTATATAATTAATTTAATCATTAGTTATTATTAATCTCTGGCTCTCTTCCACAGCATGTCTTTTGTCCTGTCTCTCTCCCCTCCGCCCCAACCAGTCACAGCAGATGACTGCCCCTCCCTGAACCTGGTTGTGCTGTAGGTTTCTTCCTGTTAAAAGGGAGTTTTTCCTTCCCACTGTCGCCAAATGCTTGCTCATAGGGGGTCATTTGATTGTTGGGTTTTCGCTGTATTTTTGTAGGGTTGTTACCTTTCAAAACAAAGCACCTTGAGGTGACTGTTGTTGTTATTTGGCACTATATAAATAAAATTGAATTTAATCCAACTGACTTAATTTTAGTCACATTACTTTAAATAGCATTTTATTTCCTCACTTTGAGAATGAAGCGGCTGAACGTCTTTCCAGTGCACTCCGGCAGCTCTTTGCCTATGAAATTCCTTCACACCTCTCCCTGCTACAAATTCAATTCAATGCACCAATATAAAACTGAATAACACCACTGTTTGGGTGTCCAGTGTTTGATGCTCCCTCACAGGCCCCATCGGTCCTTAACCACAGACGGCCGCGCCGCTGCAGCAATCAGAGGGTGACACAGATTATCTGATTTCCAGGAAAGGAGGCAGAGAAAGGAAAGAGCAGCTGAGCCATGTCTTTTCCATCCTCCTTCGTTTGCACTCTCAGCTTCTAATCGTCTCTGTGGTTGCGGTTCATTCAGAAGATGGGGTGTTAGGAGGACCGAGAGGTTTGGACTGACAGCAGTGCCAGTTATAGGCTGACCTCACAGCCTCACGTCCAAAAACCACAGTTTTCACCAGCAGAGAAAGCACTTTCCATAAATGCAGGATCACAGTTACATCTATGAACATCCAGGCAACAAGGGATGAGCGAGATCCAGCAACCCCAAATCGTTTCCTTACTGCCATTAAAACCTTCAAATTAGATTAAAGGAGAGACAGAAGAAAAGAGGAGGAGGAGGAGGAGGAGGAGGGAGGGAAATGGCGATTTGAGCTCCAGCGTTTTCTCAATTTGGGGCAGAAAATCCTATTTCGTGGTGGTGTGGAAGTCCACTCCAGAAAAACTTTTTATCGACTCCATCATCTGACTTTCTGAGGATTTTTTCCCCCTGCTCTATCTCTCTGCTTCCTCTCAGTGTGCTGGAGACAGCGCTCGTTTCCCAGGCATTTGTTTTTGATTTGCAGTCACTGAAGGCTTGCCATCGTGCCTTCGCGGCCTGATTGTATTACCAGGAGATACAGAGTAATTGGAGAGATTAAAACCTCCCTCTTCTCTCATTTGATATTCTTGCAGAAACCGAGGAATGTCCATTAGGCCCCTGAATGTTGATTAGAGAGACAAATCTGACGTCCAGATAGTTGATGATAGGCGAAGTGGATTTTCTTGGTTAAGTGTTTCACGATGTCACGCAGAATTCATTAAAAAAGGGGGGAAAAGGCAGGGATTTGATTTGGACATGATTATAACGTCATGTGAAGCCATCAAACTTCTGGAAGAGAATCACAGAAAGGGCCGTCACGGCTCTAAGATGGAGGGAAGTAACAGTTTTGTTTGATGCGTGGCTCGGTCGGACGCTACAAGAAGAGGGGGAGACATGTCAAACGCATGTTACAGACATCTTGAGGAGGCCAGGCTGTCTTCATGTTCTAACAGAGTCTTCAAAAGAGTTTGATTAGATGAATTCAAGGCCTCAAAACTTCTTGGACACACCTGTCAAAAAGGACATCCTGCTGTTTGTCAACCAGACAAATAGATGCAGTTCCTCAAATGTCCACTTGAGGCTCCAACAGTGAGCCAGTTTGTAGATAGTGAATGTTTTTATAACTTAGCGTCTGCAGTGTTAGGGGGCGTGGCCTGCTGGGCTTCACCTCAGATGACTGGAGTCCCTGAACTTCAGTTTGTGCCGGGATCAGAAGCAGATGTGGAACGTGAAGGTAAGTTTAGGAGGTTTACTAACAAAGGCCACATTTTTAGAAGAGCACAGGGCTTCCTGAAGGAGGAAGGGGAATGGGATAAGAGGAGAGAAGCAGAGGTGAGTGGGCAGGTTGGGGAATTTCCTTTCAGGTGCAGAGTGGGCAGGCAGGTGGGATCCTTTCCAAAGGTGACTTCCTTTTCCTGAGGAGTTTTCCAGGGAGTCTGGACCAGAGAGATGTGCTGACAGCATGCTGCCTCTCCTCACTTTGAGACTGGTCCTGAAATATGTAAGTGGGTGGTGGACTGTGGACTCGATGGGAACCGCAGGTGTATCGGCACAGGCCAGAACACACAGTCAAACACCCGGCTTGAGTTCACCCATTCCTTATTAAATACCTGATTTATTTGTTAGTGAATTAAGTGAGTCCTGATCATGGGAGATGATGTTTTAAATTCATCTTATTCTTTACAGCATGTAGGCAAGTCCCAGGAGAGAGACATCAGAGGATATAAAATATGAAGGACACGTTTTCTTACTTTTACTATCCTGTAGTGCTGCGGCGCATTATTTACTAAAAGAAAACGGACATCGAGTCGATGCGCAGCTGTTGCTTGTCACCGCGTTGGGCGACCGACCTGGACAGCACGCGTAAAGCTGCGTCCACACTGGAAGCGATTCGAGCTTCACTCGGAAGCTGACAGCCGGTCGCTTCGAACATGCCGGCAAGTTGGACGATGCCGGGCCAAACGGCGGCTGTGACAGTGAAATGATCTGGCCAATAATATGACCTTACAGTCCTTCTAAGGTTTTCACTCTGGCGTGACAATCAGGTGACAAATACATGTAGGAATATGGAAGTGAGCCTGATCCCACCCCGACCCTGAGCACACGCCTGACGACCTCATGACTGTTATGAGGTAAAGTCACTGCACTGGTTGGCGTCTCCATTGCCGTCTGATCTCTAAAATTTTCACCTCAAGATCACTGAGGTCTGCTGAGCAGATGCTCCTGGTTGTCCCCGGTCCAGATTAAAACATAGGGGAGTCGGGTCTTTGTAGTTTCTGCTCCTGTTTGTCATTTCAGGAACTTGCCAGCGTTTTATTAACGTGTTTTTATTCTTCTAAAGTGTGCTTTGGTTTTGCTTGTGCACTTTGTTGTTTTTGAATGTGCGTCCATATGAACTGAGTTGACCTCATAAACCTAATTAAACTACATTCGTGTAACTGATACTGAAACATTAATTTTCTATAATGCAAAGAAAAAGCCATGAAATGGGATGACTGTATCTGAGGCATCCTCAGTCGTTAGGCAGATATTTAAAGGTGCTCCTGCATCCCTGTCCCCTCAAGATGAAGCAAAAACAGACTGATATAAAGCACCATCGTCCTCCTCTGCCCTTCGGCTGTCCTGTCACTGCTGCATGACCTTTGACCCTGACTTTGGAGGCCAATGCTAGCCAGTAATCCTCTCAGTCTTGCTCTGAGCTTGTTCTCTCATGCCTAGTCATGCACAGAAACACCAGCCAATTGACACTCTTGCCAATATCCAGCCCCCACCGCTCTGTCCTTATTACCTCGGTACACAGCGAGGAGGGACACTGCGGTCGCCGTCGCGCTCGTAAACCATCAGAAGGATTTTTAAAATGTTTAGTTTTTGCAGCAAGAAAGAAGATGTGATTTCATGCTGAATTACATTTCCGTTCCAATAAAAATTAATTGATGCCTTTAGCATGAAGCTTTAAACGCCTCACATTTTCCTGCTTCCTCTGATTCCAGATACACTCAGATATACATCTGATGCTCTTTTATTCCCTAAAACTCAAAGTGTTGCATCAGGGTCTCTGTTCCTAAATCGCTGCCTCTGTTTACACTTCACTCTCCACCTCACTCGATTTCTCCTCCCGGTGGGTTAATCATGACTCTCTTTCCTGGTTTGGGCTCACTGGACTGAAACAGACGAGAGAGGTGCAGCAGAGGAGAGGGGCAGAAGAGAGAAGAAAAGCAAAATATGAAGACAGTACTGCAGATCAATACGTGTATTTCCACAAGTCACACTGAGGGAGGTCGATCAATGAGGGCAGATTTCTGCAAACACGTGTCCTGCATTACTGCAGTAGTGACTGCTCACACACACACACACACACACACACACACACACACACACACACACTAATGCTCAAGGTGCTCATATATAGTTATGTAAAGAACCTGAACAATCAGATCATCTGCTGTGAACAACACCTGGCAACAGTGAGGAGGAAGAACTCCCTTTTAACAGGAAGACGCCTCCAACAGGATGAGACTCAGGGAGTTTCGGCTCGCACCCCTGCTCTTTAAGGACTACACATGCTAAAAGCTATCTGAAAGACCGACTTCTTCCAAAGATGCCGGAGCAGTTTGTTAACAATCTGAGCATCTTCCAGGAGAGGAAATACACTTAAATACTTTTTGTTTTTGTTTAAATCAAACTGGGAAAAAGAATTATGTGTGATCATATCTGAAGATGAATGGCTGCAGTCTACAACAACATCCTGTAGTTGGAGAGACACTGTGGGAAGAAATAAGATTCTTTGTCATTCCCAAAATCAGGAGTAAATTTCTATCTGTAATGCAGCCAATGTAGAGCAGTAAATGTAAACCATTGCTTTTGGGAGCATGCTCATTTTGTTATTGTCAACATTCTGGGTTACAATATAGTTCCTGTATGGTGTTGTAATATTTTCTCAAAAGAAGCCATCACAAAGAGATGTTACAAACCGGACAAACCAACACAAGATGAAAAAACTGGCTCACAAGACAAGACTTCATGAGGAACAGTGTCGAGAGAAATGGAAGAAATGGACCATGTTTACGAGTCAATCACAGGGCGAGGACTGAAATATTGATGTCTCTGGGTTGATATGGTGATTTTTGTTGGTTTGTTTTGTTTTCCTTCTTTCTTTTGTGTATATCTGAAATGGGAACGCAGGTGGACGAGTGGAGGTCAACAAAATGTGATGGTGTTCTCCATCAGTCAGGATTTGGCAGCATGCCACAGAGAGCTGCAGGAGCTATGAAGACGAAGGGTGAACACTGCAAATACTGACTCTTTGCAGGAATTACAAAAATCTGAAAGATGAAATATGCTCAAAGACATCACCCTGAGACGATCGCTCAGTCCTTTCCCTGCCATTCGGGACTCCCAAAGCAGCGTCGTACTGCCTTCTTGCAGTCTGAGTGGACATGTTTATAATCCTAATGAGTCTGTTCTTCCTATGCAGGGACAGTTAAAAACACCACAAGTTAGCATACTCTGCACCAATGAAAAGTCTTATAATAATTGGCTGATCTATCAAGAAAATGAGCGTTGGTTTTTCAGAAGCTTAATGGTTATTTTCTCAGGATTAACAAAGTCAATAACGATCTATACAGTAAGAGTTTATTGTGTATACATTTGGATTTGGTGCCAAATATGTGTCCCAGCTGCTCATCAAATGGGCACATTGTCATTAACTAGAGGATGTGGCCTTTTAAATAAAGTTTCTCTTAAGAGCTTTTCCATTTGTGTGGTCCAGTCCGAGTCCCTAGAGGCCCATCCAGGGTTAGATGGAGGATTTGGGTTTGGCTAAGATGGCAGTTTTAGTTGATTCAGCTCTCTCCTCGATCCAGGCGTTGTCAGACATGACGTTTGATGCGCCCACCCGTATGTGGGACCACTAAGTGTTTTCTTTTTAAAGCAACAGGAAGTGTGAGCGCAGAGGAAGAAGCTGAGGTGGATTAGCTCTGCCGTAAACACAAACTCACCGGTATCAGATGGATGAGAGCAGAAGGAGAATACAGGAAGATAAGAGTCGATTCATGGGGCGGAGGTAATCCTCTTATCTCATTCAAGATTCCCATCATGCTCTGCTTTATGCTGTTTGCAACAAGTGAATCTCAATGAGTTAAATGGACAGAGTCAGCCACATCGTGTTTCAGCTCAGGATGCCAAAAACTCTGAGCAGCAGCTTTAGCTCAAGAACTAATGCACCAACAAACATATGACGCCCACTGCCCGCTAACCTTAAAGGAGACCGGTGAATGTCGCTTCTTGAAGGCCAAACTAAATAAACTGGTGGACCTCGGGCTGCAGGGGAAGAAAGAGAAAAGTGAGCAGACAGAGAGAGAGAACAATGGGGCAAAGGTTCCCGTCACGGAAGGCTTGAAGGGGAGGAAGAGGCCGGCTGGTCAGGTCGGGTCAGCTCTGTTATCACAACAGCAGCTAAAGCAGCGCTAATGTGGGAAACAAAACAGAGATGTGAATGGAAGCACGGAGGATCCCAGCAGCTCTGAACGAAGAAAAAAACCCACCAATTTAACACAAGAAACCGCTCCATGACTAACAGCCTGCAGCTCTCCTATTTCCATAACTCTGTCGGTCTCATTAATTTCCTCTAATGTGGCATTGCTGCAGGCATTGTGGTCCGCCAAGCGAGACGAGCAGTTTCTACATAGCGCCTATGCAATAAGGCAAACCACACAAATTCACGCAGAGTGGAGTGAATCAGCATTGGTGCGAATTCAAAAAAAAAAAGAAAAAACAATATATACAGCGTCTAGCGGCAGCAGACGTCAGTTTGAAACTTGGTCCCACGGTGCTGTTTGCACCGTATAACGGTTAGCGGCACTGTGAGGCCACGTAGCATCAGAGCAACGTTTTAACTGTTCAGAGGCTTTTAGAAACAAGGCTCAGTATCCAGCTCATAATGAGACTGAAACTTTACACGGAGGTGGATGAGATGCACATTTTTGCATGTAACAAAACTGATTAACTGACATTTGTTTTGGTGTTGAAACGGCTGTAACGCAGATCAATCTGTATTATCAAAACAAAGTGTGAGCTCGATGTAACCCAGGGTGAAAGCTGTTACTAGGTTAACCAATGACAGACCACTTCCAAAGTATAGATTTCGAGGTCACGAGGTCACTTCCTTCCTCTCGCTGGGTCTTTACCTTGACCTCGATGGGAACCATCACGAGCTGAAGGAAAAAATGTGAAGGAGAGTCCATTAGGACTGCACGGATGAATCAACTGCACTTCACACTACTGAAGGAACACACTAGCTGGCTTTGATTCAACGCGCCATATCCTCTTTCTTTTTAATGACAAAAACCCAAAATAAATGGCTGAGCAAAAAGTAAAGTCAGACCCACTAATACACATAGTTGGCATTTGTCTAAGGAGCGAAATATGAAGTAGACCGAAACCAACATCAGCTCTCCATCCAAGTTTATGCAGTGCAGTGAAATACACCAAGACCGATTGACAACAGGTATTATTAGCTGTTATTGATCATCACAGCAGCAAATGTTAATCCCCATAACCAATGCTGCTTCATGCACTCAAGCTATCCTTCACTGCTGTATTACAGCATATCAATAAGTCTACCTGTTGCCTGATCGTGAGCTTGTGGGGGAATAATTCATGATCTAAAGCTGCTTAAAGTGATGCACAGCAGGGGTTTAAAGCAGATCTCAGAGCCAGCAGAAAAGGTGGTGCATCCAGCCTCACAGCTGCCTGTTAACTGAACTTTATTCAGCAAACTGGACGTTTTTATACGGGAGTGAAAAATCTGCCACAGTCAGTGAGTCAAACACGACTGAGAGAAATGTGATAGCCACCCATCCACACAGACAGAGGAGACTTAACCAAAGGAAAGCTTTTTGGATTTACAAATTACAGGGCACTAAATATCCCGTCTAAAGATTTTACTGCTTTTTTACAAACCTTGAATGTTTGTTGGATGTATTAGTGTTATTTATAAATAGTACTAATGTGTGTCGCTTATGGAATTTAGTGTTTAGACTAAAGGGATGCTTTATGTGCTGACTCCTGCACCTTGTTCCTATTGGGTGAACATTACAAGTGGGCTATTCCGATTGATGGAAAAGATCCAGGTTTTCCACGAGCTCTAAAAGCTTGTTGATTTTTATATGTTAAGCTTGAGCATGCCATGAGGACAAAGACATATCAAATGTTAGTTAAACAGACAGTGGATTTGAGTTCTTTAAGCTTTACATGCAACCTGCATAGTTATAGGTGAACTGATCCAATATGCCTTATGCACAATGGTGATTTCATAGGTGAGAAGAATTACAGCTGATGGAAGAATCATTTACATGAGTAAAAGTACAAATACAGCAGTGTAAAAATCCTGCTTAGAAATATAAAGTATTAAAGTAAAAGTACTGGTTTGATATTTTAGTGTCATGTGTTGCTATACTGGACCGTTAGTACAAGTCTAACCTGACTCCTGAGCTCGTGCAGTGCATTGATGTAAGACACCACGACTCTGAAGACTTCCGCTGATGAAACAGTTCAAGAAAAGAGCTGATGAAGTCTGATAAAGACGTGTGCCATGAAAATAAAGGGATTTTTAAAAGCGAACAGTCAGGGGCTCGTTGACTTTTAAGCTCGTACAGATCCTTCCAAAGAGCACGTGAAACAAACACTTAAACTCCAACTCAAGTGCTCTTTTCAACATGTCTCTGTACTAAGGTTTGTCTGCTGAAAACGTGACACCATCTCATTAGATTTGAACCTATGTCACAATCACAAATTCCTCCTAACTGCACAGTTGGCTGTAAGGAACACTGTCTTTGAGCCGCTTCGGATGGAGGTTCCTCCCTGCCAGGTGAGAAGAAACACCTGTCCACCCAGTGTTTATTGTATGTGGTCAGATGGGGAAATCTGGTGGTGACCAAAAAAAGGAGAACTCCTCCCCCAAAAGGTCAGTTCACCAGCAAATCCACTTGCTGCAGCTGTAGACCGTTCTAGTTTCTAGCTTTGAAATCTGTTTGGTGTATCTGCCCAGTGTAGCTGACAGATTCATGCTTTACTGGAATCAGATCCCCAAAGTCCTTTTTCTCCAGCCTCAGTGGTTGGGTCCTGATCTGGTTTGGATTCTGAGTCCATCCCACACATCCCACATCTTCAGCTCCCTTCTGATTTGTGTCTTTACAGTGGTTACAATGGCTTCTTTTCTCTTCTGCTGCTGTACTTTCCCTTCCGTTGGGAGCAATTCATTCTTCACTTTACATCCAGACCACGAGAGTACAGTGCAGATGCAACCTTTTAGTCATGCTTCATAACTACAGAGCTGCATTCTGCCCATGTCTTACTGATTGAAAGTCTTTATTTGACATGTCTTCTTTATTTCATCAATGTCTGCCTTTCAAAATTTAGATCCAAGGATATATTTACACATGCAATTAGTTGTCCATTTCATTCTGAAAAAAAGTTTTAGTGTGACTTATCCTTACCAGACACCAAACCCTCTAATGTCTATTCTAAGTGTAAGTAAGTATTGTAAATCCATCCAGAAATAACAGCGGAAAGAAAAACCTGCCAGGAACCATCAGACTTCAAGTAATCATTGATTGAGCCCCTGATGTTCAAAGGCTCAGTGCTAACAGGAGGTGGTAGTGGATAATTCAGCATACTTTGCTGCTAATTTGCCAATATGTAAACAAATAAAGGCCTATGCAAATAAAGGCCTGTGCTCAATTTGTAGCAAATCCAGTCACCGCATTTTGAAACTCCCACATGAACGTCTGTTCCAAAGTGAGAGCAGAATTATCTCCAACCAGAACTCTGTGGGGTGTAATTGAAGGAGATCAACTAATGCTATATCACACTCAGGAAAACAGTGACTGGAGGCTGTGGCACAGCCAAAATTATTGCAACGGTGTGCAATGAACTTGTGATCGCTGCCTTTGAAATGGTTGCTTTATAAACTGCGACCACTCACGGTCAGTTGTCTCCAACGCAACTTTGGTGCATCAATAAAACAACAGTGATACAGAGTCAGTCTGCTATCAGTTTGTGACTGATTGGGGTCAATTTAGCGATTGCATGCGTAATATGGTGATTGACTGTAATAAAACAGCAAAATTCACAAATGTGTTGCCATCTGCATACGCAGACATTCACATGAAACAGAAACTCCTCCACAAAGAGGGACGTAGTTGCTGCAGGACAGCAATTTACTGTAACTGTAAAGTGACACAGGTGCTCAGCAACCTCACTTTTATATAGAAATATAACCAGAATGCAACCAGCTGGCAACCAGTTGAGGTGAGTCTCCAGCTGCAAAGATATGTGTTTAGACAAGTTGAACTGTTTGGTGCAGGTTAACTTGCTGCAGTCTACTGGTTCGACAGCAGTTATTTGCAAACCCTCACCAATCCGTCTGAGTGACTGCAGTCAGAGGGAGTTGGGCTGGAAGACAAGTTGCCCCTCACCAGGTGACCCATGCAAAAATGTTGAGGGTGTTACACTCTCGACCTCTGGGAGACCAGTTGGTTGCAAGTACTTGCAATCAGTCACTAAATGTTAAAAAAAAATTCAGTGCAGTCAGCAGGCAACCAGCAATTTTTCCATGATGTCCTGTTTTTACTCTAGTGTGACTTTCATCCCAGCTAAATCATTTATTCACAACCTTTTCCACTGGACATACCCAAAGCCTAAAAAACCCATTTTTTAAGATTTTTTTTAAAAAAAATTTTATTAATATTTTAACTATTTCAGCTGTTTATCCAGTTTGTTTAGCTAAATAAAAATTTAAAAAAACAGTTATCCATCCTCTTATCTAACAATCTGGACAAAGTAGACGACATGCAACAATAGAAGTGACCACTGTGATGATGTAATAACAAATACAAGCTTTAAACAGCCATGTTCAGATTCTGTTCTTATATGTAAACACATTAAAGCGCAGATGCTCAGACACAAACATCCAGTCTCAGCAATAGGTGTTGAGGATGGATCCATTTACAGCCATCAAAGAACTTCTACTTTCTGGACTTCCTGTTTCATAGCTAGCGTGGAGCTATAACTCCGAGAGAAGATGTCCTGTCCTAAATCCTTAACCGACCACATCAGCACGCATTACAATAATTTGATATTCCATTTGGACACGTTACTGATGTTGCATGATGTAGACAGGAAGAGCAAATCTGCACACGGTTAGGCCACTTCACCGGTGCTGAAACAGACCCGGTGAACACGTTTATTTGGTAGGAGGCGCCGTCGGCAGTGGAAAAGTACCGCCGGCGTCAACAAACGAATGATGATGGTTCTCTTTAAATACAGGGTGAGTCTGCTGCGCTGACCAGAAGCATCCACAGTCCGCATCACTTTAAATGTAGGGCTAATTAGTATTTAATGAGCTCATATTATTCCGAAGCAACTCCCATTTTTCGTTTCTCCTTTTCACCAGAAAAATCTCCAAAATGTCGTAAATGACCGTGCGCCTCATCAGGGATTCTTTATTAAAACTCAGTGAATCATCGCAGATTGACTCATTTTATCACCATAATCAGCTCCGCGAGCCTGGATCCAATCAGCCCAACCCCACCCGCCCGTACCAGTGGCTTCACCGTAACGGCACACACTCGCCTCTAATAAAGACAAAGTTAAAACAGAGCTACCCTCGAGTGTAAATTCACCACAGTGAAATATAAACACGTTCTGCTGGTTTGGAGGGAGAGAAGAAATGGAAACGCTGGTGAAAGTGTATTTGCTTCTGCTCATGCTGTGGGGACACAAAGGCTCTGAGTGAAAATAAGCTCCCTAATTTAAACCATTAAACGTCTGTATGGAGACCACTGTGGGAAAGGTGGATTGCCCTGACAGCATGAAACAGGAGGGTTTTTTTTTTTGAGGGTCTAGAGATGCTCGAAAATCTACGAAACCTGACACACGTTACACACGAGCCACATTTCAACAAAGTAGCCCCTGAGTTAAGATATCCAATCATGCAACAGGCCTCGTTATGCACGTTAAGCTTAGGAAAACACTAGGTGCTCATGGCTAATCACCACGAAGTGAAAATAAGTCGATATAATGCCCTCTAAAGTGAAGGAAACACAACTGCATGTGTTTCTGTTTGTAATTTAAAAAACTGGATTATTATTTGATAGGCGATCTCAGATTTAAGGTTTGCAGAGTTCCTGCAAAACTTTTGCATGTGTGCACACTGATAAATATCTACAGCACAGACTGAATAAATCAGCATGTTTGCTTTGTTTGTGCACACACCCAACGCACACAACCTAAATGTCCCCTCATAGATTTGGACCTTTTTTTTTAAAAAAAAAAACAACAATCAGTGAAGCATTTCAAGGGGATATGTGCCCATAAATCCCCGTCTGCAACCTGCAGCTGGCACTAATCTGTCTAAAGGAGTGTATATACTGTTTAAAGGAGGTGATGGAAGTGTGCTTCAACACTCTTTTTGCATGTTTGTGTGTACAAAGGAGCTTGTGTATACTGCGTGTGTGTCCACGTAACGTGTGGTTTGCTCCGTGATTGTGTTTTATGCTCTCCATAGGGTTGTTTAAAATGAGGTCAGTCAGCAGTGCATTATTTCCATTCATCCATCATCTATGCCCACTTATCGTTAGCAGAGTGCAGCAGACCCAATCAGATGTTGTTCACCAGCTACGAGAGATCGAGAGTTTGGTCGGTAACTGACAGAAAGAGAAAAATCACATTTTAAGTTTTGTAGCGATGGCTGTTGCTGCACCATTAGCACGTTGTAAACAGGAAGAGCTAATGGTTAATTCTGTTGAATTTCCCATTTCAGCAGATCAAGAAAAACGATCTGGAATACAGCACCATACACCACGCGGCGCCAGGGCCCAATCGAAAACTGGATCCAGGAATTTGGTGAAAGTCTGGTGCCGGCGCCGCAAAGCTGCCAGCGTCGTGCTCGGGCCTAAAGACGGCACCATTGACGTCCGCGGTTTTGGGAACCGCTACTTCAAAGAAAATTCACAGACGATCTGCACAAATTACCCCATTTTCTCAAAATTGGGTCTCAAAATCGCCAAAATGTGGGCTGATTCTCAACAAGAATAAAAAAAGATACCCCCTTTTTAAAAAAATTCACACATTCACAAGTACACAGTGGAGTACCAGAATGGCATTTACTACATACTTGTGTCAGGATTTCTGTGCATGTCTGCACAAAGATGTGGACAACACAAAGATGTGTGCATGCAGGTTCGCCGTATGTTAGGCCTGCATGCCTTTGAGTGTCTCTCCAACACACCTTCCTCTTCCTGGTGTTTGCTCAGAGATGAAGCTCACAAAGTAACTGAAGAGCAGGATTAAGGACCTTCACACCTTCACCACACACAGCCAGCTCAGAGCTAAAAGGAAAGTAAACACACAGACTGGGGACTGAGCACATGAACACACAGAATGAGCAATAACACTAACACAGCGGCTGCCAGATCACCATTTCACAAATGAAGTCGGCCTGTAATCCGGCCTTTTAGCTTCGGAGGTGACCTGGAGAGGAGCTTGCACTTTGAATTAGGAATCCACTCAGAGGGGATCCTTCTTCCCAACTTTGTTTTGAACTTTGAAGTAGCACATTGTTCTCGGCAGATGCACCCTCACAGTCTGATCTGAAGTCCTCTCATGTCTCCTCGCTGCTGGAAACTTGATGCAACCCTTTCAGAAGAGGATGGTGTTGTTTTTCCTCCTTTCTGTCACTTATTCAGTGGTCTTTCTTTCTTCTGATATTGGCTTTTTTATATTTCGCTGCTGCAGCAGTTTGTTTCCATTGCAGGATGAGCGCTGCCAACATATTCTCCTGTTTCAGTCCGAGCATTCATCTCCTTTCCCATCACAGTGGTCACAGGCAGCCAAAGATGTACGGTGGTCCAAAAGAATTTTAAAAAGAGGTCATTTCCCTCCTCATTATTGCTCTTTTCTTTTCTCCATTTTCATCATGAGACTATGAATTTCCGACCCTGATGGCTCTAAACCTCTTACATAACACCGTACTGCAGATAACGCTTAGCTGAAACCACTCAAATTAACATAGTTACTGTCAAACAGCTTGTGCAGCAAGTGAAGAAAACCTTTAGTTGCTTTCAGCCTTTTCTGTGGGATTTTAAATGCCAGGATAGCAGCACATCAGAGCCAACTCTGCACTATGCATAAAGCCTCGATTTTATCATTTTGGCTGCCTGCATGTTGGTTTTCTGCATGCTAAGTTAGGAGCTAATGTTAGTTAGCTTGTTTATCGGGCTGTATCCATAGACTGCATGAGTTAGGGTTAGACAGACACAGATAGCTGCTAGTTGGGGTGACTCATCATCTCATCACGGCTCCGTCAGGTTTAGGCATTAAAAACTACAGTTCAAACATTAAGTTTTAATATAATTTAACAGGTGATTTACCCTCGATACAGTTGTCATGAAGGGGAATACAGACCAAAACCATTTCTTGTATCAGGCTGTAAACTTGGACATTTTAACATCTGCGGGGGACCGACTCGGTTTAGGAGCCAGGCTCAGGTGGACATTAGAGGAACTGCTGTTTTTGGTACTCCTGCCTGCAGGATTTCTGATTGTCGCTGTAATTGAATGACATGTATTTCTCTTTCACACAGGCCTGCAGACTGTAGGGAGTAATAAAATGGACTCTTCCCATCATGCATCGCTGTGATCCTCCTCTTTATTCCACTTTTCCTTGTATTTCCGCTCCTCCCTCCACCAGGTGATGAGCTCACACATCTGTTTTCTGATTCGGGGTCTCCTGGGAGACCCTGCAGGGGTTAATGGTCCAGTGATGCTGCTGATGGTCTGATAGCTAAACGCAACCTGAACTGACCTTTAAGAGGAAAAAACTCTTCTCCATTAGCTTCCATTGATTTTTATTGATCCTCCATTGATTGTTATCAGTTGTTCCTAACAGGCTGGGCACTAACCAGGCAGTGTTTTAGCTCAGCCAAGCCTGAATCCTGTGTCTCTGTAAGCACCCGTTAGTGCTAATGCTGCTGGGTGTTACTGCTGCAGCGGAGGCGGGGCTGGACGCGTGTTTCTGCTCGGCGTAACACGAGACTGAGCGGCTGAATGTCCAGGATCAAAGGCGAGGTTAGATGTGCAGCGATAGAGCTGATTCTGAGCGATGTTAGCGTAGCTGCCGCTGACCTCAGATTCCTCAGACGGAGAACATGATACCGAGATTACGTGATGGCCGTCAGTTGCGTTTAGCTGGTAGTGGAGAGAAATATAGAAAGGGGGATAAAAAACGATTCCCTCGGGAGGTCAGATGACTGATAAGAGTGAAAAAGCAGATATCAGTGTACTCAGATATAAATGACCAGCTTAGTATGTTTGCCATGTCGTATGCAGGGTTAACCCCGTGTTTCCTCTTCGGCATTCTGCTGTCACTTTATCCAGAAAAGGTGAAATGCCAGAAAAACATTAAAATTATTACCTCAGTGCCCCATGAGACCGACCCTTCCAACTATTTTAGGGCCTAAAATCAATTATACACTGCTCAAAAAAATAAAGGGAACACTCAAATAACACATCCTAGATCTGAATGAATGAAATATTCTCATTGAATACTTTGTTCTGTACAAAGCTGAATGTGCTGACAACAAAATCACACAAAAATCATCAATGGAAATCAAATTTATTAACCAATGGAGGCCTGGATTTGGAGTCACACACAAAATTAAAGGTTAAAAACACACTACAGGCTGATCCAACCTCGATGTAATGTCCTTAAAACAAGTCAAAATGAGGCTCAGTATTGTGTGTGTGGCCTCCACGTGCCTGTATGACCTCCCTACAACACCTGGGCATGCTCCTGATGAGGTGGTGGATGGTCTCCTGAGGGATCTCCTCCCAGACCTGGACTAAAGCATCCGCCAACTCCTGGACAGTCTGTGGTGCAACGTGACGTTGGTGGATGGAGCGAGACACGATGATCCAGATGTGCTCAATCGGATTCAGGTCTGGGGAACGGGCGGGCCAGTCCATAGCTTCAATGCCTTCATCTTGCAGGAACTGCTGACACACTCCAGCCACATGAGGTCTAGCATTGTCCTGCATTAGGAGGAACCCAGGGCCAACCGCACCAGCATATGGTCTCACAAGGGGTCTGAGGATCTCATCTCGGTACCTAATGGCAGTCATGCTACCTCTGGCGAGCACATGGAGGGCTGTGCGTCCCTCCAAAGAAATGCCACCCCACACCATTACTGACCCACTGCCAAACCGGTCATGCTGAAGGATGTTGCAGGCAGCAGATCGCTCTCCACGGCGTCTCCAGACTCTGTCACGTCTGTCACATGTGCTCAGTGTGAACCTGCTTTCATCTGTGAAGAGCACAGGGCGCCAGTGGCGAATTTGCCAATCCTGGTGTTCTCTGGCAAATGCCAAGCGTCCTGCACAGTGTTGGGCTGTGAGCACAACCCCCATCTGTGGACGTCGGGCCCTCATACCATCCTCATGGAGTCGGTTTCTAACCGTTTGTGCAGACACATGCACATTTGTGTCCTGCTGGAGGTCATTTTGCAGGGCTCTGGCAGTGCTCCTCCTGTACGTCCTTGCACAAAGGCAGAGGTAGCGGTCCTGCTACTGGGTTGTTGCCCTCCTACGGCCTCCTCCACGTCTCCTGGTGTACTGGCCTGTCTCCTGGTAGCGCCTCCAGCCTCTGGACACTACGCTGACAGACACAGCAAACCTTCTTGCCACAGCCCAGAGAGAGGAGTTTGTGAGCGTTAGTTTTGGACTCACCTGTTCTGTGGATTCAGACCTGGAATAATCACCTCGTTTCAGTATTGAGTATCTGTGTTGTGAATAAACCTGTGAACCTTTATGAGTCCACCAGCTAGCTGAGCCATGACAAATGTAAGGTTTAAGCCACAGTTTCTGTAACATGCATGTGCAGGCTCTGTAATCAAAATGATGTCTGTAATGCTAAAATATAATTACTGCTTTTATCGTGACTTTTCTTCTGTCTTACAACAAAAGCTGAAAATATAGTGCAGTGCATTATTTTTGATTAAGATGCCAAATTACAGTTACTCTCATTCCTGAACAGAAAAATAATTTTAGTGGTTTAATTTTACGCTTGATTAATTTCTGTCTCCTCAGAGACGCCCACTGCTGTTGTGAACTGGCTCCACATAAATAAAATAAAACTGAACTGGTTTAGAGCGGCCGCAGATTAGTGAGATTTATATTAGATTTATCACATGACCCAGTATCCCATTTTTGTCCGTGATGACTGAGATAAACCTGATCTTATGTGGTCATGAGGCATCGCTGTTTGAAAGCCCTTTGTAAACCTCTGTTTAGTTTCAAATGAGTATTTATTTCAATCCAAAACACAAGGAGGCACTTTCCCTCCCGCTCCTATAGAAAGGAGAGAGAGGCCAACACAAACAAAAGATGTCAGTGAGTGGAAAAATGAAAAATGAAATTGCTTTTGGAAAGCAGAAAGTAAATATTTGAAAACAACATAAAAGGGTCACAGGCCATTCGAGCATTTTTCTAACTGACTCAACAGGCGGCGTTTTGGGTGTCGGACCTTTTCTCTCTTCCGTCTGCCACAGATAAAGGTTCGGGTCTCCGAGGCTCTGCTCGCCTTGTTTATACTAAACTATCAGATAGGCAGGATTTGCACCTTGTCATCCGCGTATGAGGAAATATGTGCGAACAAATCAGAGGCGTATTAACGGGGACATCTCTGAGAATAATTGAAAACAAGTCTGAGTGCCAGAAAAGATGTTTATGGAGGCGAGCGGAGAGGTGAAGGCGCTGGGCAACACGCACCGACAGAAGGAATAAAATAAACAAGGCAGAGAGCCTCCATCTCCTCCTCTTAAGAGTCAGATATCTAATGTTTATTCAACTTTTACACCTTCCACTCCATCTTACTTCTATTTATTCTCTCCTTCCTTTTCCAATTCGGCAACCCAGAGGAAGGAGGAGGAGGAGGAGAAAGGCATCAAATGCTGGAATGGAAGAGGGGAGAAACACCACCTTCCCCCTCCTCGCAAGACTAGATGTTCAATTAAAAGACTGGAAGAAGGTGGAGGTGGAGGTGGTGGAGAGGTGAAAGAGAAAGAAAAACAGTATTGATTGACACTTAGGGAGTTAATCCCCTAGAAACGTCTGAGAAAGAGTGGAAGGAGCCTCACAAAAGGCAGAGATCAGTGACAGCAGAGAGGAGGAGTGAGGGTGGAGGAGATGCAGAGACAGAGGAGGAGGAGGTGGAGGAGAGTTTCTTTGGGAGCACAGCTGTTGTGTTAGAGACACAGCCCGAGCCCATACTGGGAGGATTAGCAGAATATTTTTCACTTTCTGAGGACGCCTGTCATCGACGGGTTGGACTGAAAATGTTTACGATGGGAGTTTTTATCCAGCTTCACGTTCCAGGAGACACTGCAGTGGCTGATGGGAAGCCAGGAGCATTTCCCAAAGAAGGAAAGTGGTTGATCTTGTCGTGTTGAACTCCTCCTCCTGGACCGATTTGCTGTTGTTAGCATATTGCAGTGCCAGCTGCTTTCTTAGGCTGATGTTTCTATTAGGCTGCTGGCAAACCACTCAGGGTCAGGTTGATTTTAGCTCCTCTGCCTTTAAGCCAACTGTCTTCTGTTGTTACGAGCATCCGCCATTTTAACTTTATACACGTGTAGCAGAAAATAAATTGGATCCCAGCAGGTCCACTTTACCAGGAGCATCCGCTTTACTCCAGCACATACACATACACACATTTAACCGTGCACTCGCTGACACACAAAACACCAGCACCCCCCCCCCGCTGACTCTGTAGACGCCATTTCGTAGAGCATCCCCTGCTATGCTGCAGGTCGATCTTAAGCCAACATGCACCATTAACGATGCCATACTGGCCTTTGTGAAGGCCCGGGGAGGGGCCGCATCCTGCTGGTGCTTTAGCCTGACGAGCATCGCGGCTGGGAGGCCAGGGGTTGGACTGCGGTTTATACTGCCACCTCACAGAAGGGTTTTATGACCGAGAGTGCCTTAATGAGGTGGAGCAAGTTAATATTTTAACACGTGTGGCTATTGTTAAGCCATATGCCAGAGAGGTCCTATCTGTGACAGCTTATTCTGAAGAGGGAGGCGGATTAAAAACAAGACTGGAAGGATCTTTGATTTCTTTTTCAAACAGACAGTTGGCTGTCTGGCTTTGAAAAATATGCAGTTTTACAGGTATAAAAACCCTTTGAGTGAATAAGTCTGCATATATATATATATATATATATATATATATATATATATATATATATATATATATATTGTCGTTCCCAATCGCTTCCACTTAGCTATAATCCCACTAACAGCTGACTGTGAATATTTAGCAGTGACTGGACTTGTTGCACAGGTATCATCCTATCACGGTACCACGCTGAGCTCGCTGAGCTCCTGAGAGCGACCCCTTCTTTCACTGATGTTCGTAGAAGCAGTCTGCATGTGTAGGTGCTTGGTTTATACACCTGTGGCAGTGGAAGTGAATACATTTGGAAATATAGTGTATGTCTCATAAAAGTAATTTAATATGTTGTGGCAACACATTTGTGAGAGGTTACATGGATAAAAAGTTAACGTCTCATAGGAAAAAGTGGTTAATTTGTGGGGCAATTTATCATGTGTGAACAATATAAAACAATAATAAAATTTGACCTCATGGGCTTTCAGGGGCTCGGTGACAAAATTTACAGAGCTGGTTCCTTTAAAGAGAAATTTTTCAGGAAAGGAACAAAGAAAAGTGAGAAAAGCCTTTGCTGGATTCTTGATTTAAGCTTTGATGATTTGGGACAGACTCACAAAAATTCAAAGAGGGAAGAAGAAGAAAGGCAGTGAAAGAATAGAGGGGGGAGATCCTTTACATCTGGAAAAGACTCTGACAGGAAGCCACCCATCTGTGGCCAAACAGCTGGGGGCCAGGCAGAGCGGACCCCGTCGGCACTGAGCGTCGGCTCGCGGTGAGCGGGAGGGGGGAGGAGAGAGTCAGCGGCGTGGAACGCTGAATGTCACAAGATGTCTTCACGGCACCGAGCCCTCCCAGACAGGAGGTTTTGGAGGAGGGGGGCAGACAATTAACCTGTTGGAACAACTGTCCTCGTGGCTGTGCACAATGGGTGCAGCTCTGACAGGTCCCACAGCCCCCGCTAATGCACCAGTGTTTTCATTTTCCCCACTGCATCTGTCACAGATTACCCCTCACTGCACCTGAGGTATGTGTGCAGGACGAAAAGTGCATGCATGCACACCTCACTGCATCAGGATTAAAGGGAAATTATGACCACAGACAGTGAGGAGTTCTAAATTATGCCAAAATCAATTCAGGATCAAACTACTTTGATTCAAAAAGAGCTACAATAATGTGCATTATTGACCTATCTATGCGAAAACAGAGGCAGATAACACATATCACACACAGGGAGGCAACTTATCTGCAAAAAAGTGGAACAAGTTGTTAAGACAGAGCAACAGGTTGTTGTCTTGTGGTTAAAGTTAAAAATAAAAAGTGTGACATGGGACTGAAGGAGCTCCGCAACTAACAATACAACACAGAAAATATATCAGATGTTTAAACTGAGATTATTTCATGAATATTATAGATAGTTTTGAATTTGATGGCAGCAACATAGCTTAGAAAAGTTGGTGCAGAGCAACAAAAGGCAGGAAGAGTCAGTGGTACTAAGAAGAAACAGCTGGAGGAACATTTTTAAACTAATCAGGTCATTTGGCAGCAGGTCAGTACCATGATTGGGTAAAAAAAAAAAGAGGATCTTAGAGAGGCAGAGTTTGGGTGGAGGTTCACCAATCTGCAGAAAATTGTGGGACGTAAAATTCTGAATCATCTGCAGTAATAAAATCATCAGAAGATTCAGAGAACCTGGAGAAATCTCTGTGCGCAGGGACAAGGCTGAAAACCTGTGATCTTCAGGCAGCGCTGCAGTGAAAACAGGCCTGATTCTGTCCTGGAACATGGGTTCAGGAACACTTCCACTGAGCACAGCTCAGCGTGCCATCCACAGGTTAGAGCTCCATCACGCAAAGAAGAAGCCAAAGCTCATTTTAAACGGACGGAGGCAAAGCGGAAACTTTGGCTTGCCTTGAAATTGTTCAGGAAAAACGTGGATGCTGCGTCCCCAGATTAAAGAGCAGAGGGACCATCCAGCTTGTTCTCAGCAGCTAAGCATGGGGGGGGGTGCTTTGTTGTGGAACTGGCAGCTGGCACATCTGGAAAGGCTCCATCAGTGCTGAGAGATATATCCATGTTTCAGAGCAGCATCTGCTCCCATCCGGAGATGTCTCCCTCATAGTTCAGCAGGATGATGCTGAACTGCATCCTGCAGCTATTCCAGCAGCACGGCTTCACAGCAGAAGAGTCCGGGCGCTGAGCCGGCCTGCAGTCCAGACCTTTGACCAGCTGAGAACATCTGGAGCACCAGGAACCCAGAAACAAGGCAAAGCAGTTCCAGGACTGCCGAGCAGCTGGAATCCTCTCTCAGGCCGAACGGGACACCGTTCCTCTCCCAAAGTCCAGCAGCTGCTCTCCTGTTCCAGATGTTTACAGACTGATGTTAAAGCAGAGGATGCTGCACAGCTGGAGACACGGACCTGTGACAGCTTTAGAGCCGTGCTGCTGCCTTCAAGCTCACCTGAAATATTTGATTTGTTTTCTGTCTTCTGTGAATAAAATTTGGGTTTATGAAATTTGAAAATCATTTTACAAAAAAGTGTTGCAGCTTTTTTGTAAAATTTGAGTTGTAAACTTTGAGCTTTTTAGAGGCGTTAAAACAAAGCCATGAAGGCAGTTTAGCTTTTATTTAAAAGAGACGGCCTTTGGAGTTTTTATTTTTAAAGAAAAGTTTTTACAATGTTCCTCGAGTGTTAAAATGCCTCAGCAGAAAGAAGACTTGGAGAAGAGAGAATAATAATAATCTACTGAACCAGTGTTGATAAGAAAATTAAAAATGTGGAGCATCGGAGGGGGTCATGCATTTCCAGCTTTACTGGGTTTCCAGAGGGTTTTTAAACCTACAGCCTTCCCCTGCAGCTTTGCTCTCATGGCCTCTATTATAACGTGTTACACAAACAAAAGCAGTTAAAACACCAGAAATAGAAAAAGAACCAATTAATAAATGAGATGATAATAATGATTAATTTTTGAAGAATTCATTAAGCAAATGAACTCCATGGTGTATTTATTACTATTTAGACTCATCCCACCCTGTGTGTGTTACAGAAAGGAGACTGCTGAATTAAAATAACTCCCAATTATCTGTTCATTCTGTATTTAGCAGGCCAGCGCTGCAACAATAATCATGAATCAGTGTGTAAAATGTAACACTCTGGTTAATGAAGGATAAATGAGCTGCTTACAGGCAGTCACGCTGATGAATGCCTTCATGAACAACTTTGTTGTCTTACGAGGTTAACAAGTGCAACACATTTCATTTGACTTGCTTCATTGGGAAGAATTAAAGCTTAATTTTTATTATCTATATTTTATAATCACTGAGCCACATAATGAGAGAGGCCATAATTGATCTTTAACAAGCAGTAAAAATGAAAGAAAAGCTGCAGCGCGACATAAAAAACACTCAGTCTGACGAGTTTGAGCGTCTTTAACGAGCTGTGAAATAAGAAACTCCTCACGGGCTCAAAACAGCGAAACGCAAACAAATACCCACCGATGCCGAGATCACTGGAAAGAGCCGACAGTCAGAGTCTGAACAGATAATACAATTATGAAAGAAGCTGGAATTGAGCTGCTTGAAAGCATAAAATGTGTGTTTGTGTGTGTGTGTGTGTGTGTGTGTGTGTGTGTGTGTGTGTGTGTGTGTGTGTGTGTGCGAGCAGCTACAGGGAGGTGAAAAGTCAGAGCGTCAGAAATGAAACTAATCTCTGTGGCTGCAGAGGCGCTCTCACTTTAACAGACTTTCTTCCACTCGACCACCCCCCCCACCTCCCCCGTGGCAAAAAAAAAAAAAACTCACGTCACTCAAACACCGACAGACGGCGCGGCGCTGCCGCCATCTGGATTCGGCTCCATCCTCTCATTTCTTCTCATTCTTATCATGTTTTAATGATTTGGATGCTGCCATCTTTATTGTTACTGTTACTAGTGAGTGTATTGTTTCTGCCTCTGGTTCAGACATTCTGGAGGGATTCGTGGTAATCGCTGTTGCAAGGGAACGCTAACACAAACCACGATCTCCGGAGCGATCCCGCCGTCCCTCCAACCCCAAAGTGCTGACTTCACTCCTCACAAGAAGACCTCATATCTCATACTGGCAGCTGCACCAGCGCGCTGATGCTACACTGCTGGAGTATGGTGGTGATGCTCATACGTGGGTGGATGCTGTCTATCACAGCGTGCTGAGATTCATCATGAAAGCCCTTACACACTATTGTAAGTTGTGTGCCTGGGTTGGATCGTCTCCAGAGGCTTTACTAACTTACCAACTACACCCCTCTTATGGCACCTTCCTACTTGATCTGAGCACCCACAGGGCTCCTCATTCACCCACTCTCGCACATATAACGCTTTACTCTAAGCCCTTATAAGCGCTTTATCTAACATCCACACTCTCACGCCTGATGGAGGCACCAGGGGCAACTCGGGGTTCAGTATCTTGGCCAAGGACTCTTCAGCACGTGGACCGGAGGATCCGGGGATCAATCGATCCACCGACCTTCCTGCCGTACGAAGACGTCGGTGTCTGTCCGTCAGGAAGCCGTCTAAATAAACTTTTATTTAGAACAATTTAATCTTCATTCTACATCCAAAGTTGTAGCAGAGCTTTGAGTTTTAGATTTCTAGAAAGATCAGATTACGGTTCGTCATATCTGGAAGGAAACTAGCTGGCTAACTTCTGGATAACTCCTAAGTCGGCTAAACCTCGTAAATCCTCGTGGACGTACAAACTTTGGCGGTGCTTCAGTTTCTGATTGATTTTTGGGAGCTGAAGGAGCATTTGAAAATGATTCATGCTGCTGGGAGATTAGCCGGCGAGCAAACAAACCTATTCAAATTAAAGTCAGCCCTCTGATGCTTCCAACAGATTCCTGTCTGAACATCGCAGAGATTCCCGCCTTCATCTCAACCGTGAGTTTCACTGTTCGTCGAACTGAAATGCCAGCGTGATGCGTTCACTGTGGTGAAATATGAAGAACAAGCTCGCCCACAGAAGGAGAAGAAGCAGCACTCACTCTGTGTGTTATTCATGAGTGTCACAGGCAATCTGCACCTATTCTGTATCTCAGTGTGTGAGCGTGAAGCAGCGACGAGGCCTTTTGTCCTCACATGTCATGACAGTTCTTACAGCCAGCCGAGGTGAAGAAGGGGCACGTCTCAGGACTTGGGTTTCCTTCTGGTTCAGACTTAAGTGTGTGTGTGTGTGTGTGTGTGTGTGTGTGTGTGTGTGTGTGTGTGTGTGTGTGTGTGTGTGTTGGGTCTGCTGTCGCTTCGAAACGGAGAGCAGTTTGCCTCGCAGGTTTTTAAGTTCTGACACTTTGATGCCCTTGAAGTCACTGGAATAAACGTGTTTTGGATGGCTTTGTGTGTGTGTGTGTGTGTGTGTGTGTGTGTGTGTTTGTGTGTGTGTGTGTGTGAGCGAGCTTGTTCAAAGTGAGTGATGAAGACTTGGAGCTGCAGCTGAAATTTGATCAGGCGGCTCTTTCTGTCCCTTTTAACACGTTTTGCAGGTATGAAAAACACGCACAGTCGTTTAGACCTCCCTCAAACAATAAAGGAAACACACACTCACACACACACATATTGTTGCAGCTTGTTGTATAGCAGGAAAGGACTGTTAGCTTTACCAGGGGAAACAGCCACACAGCCCTTCAATGCACATTGTTATTAGGCTGTTTCTCTTTAAGTGATCCTCCACCGATCCGTTCTCTCTCCCTCTCCTCTCAGCTGATGGTGATTAATGGATCGCTGCGACTGCTTGCTAATCAGCCCAGGAGCACTTTGCTTCAGTGAGGAAGCGTCCAAATGGTGTGGCGGTGTAAAAACTTTCAGTGTGAGGTCAGGGACCGGTGCAGACGTCATCCCTTCATCCATCCGAGCTCAGTCTGAGAGCAACCACACCCAAATCACCAAATATTCCAATATTTGATCCTCAACATGAACTTTTATTGAACAGTTTAGCCCTCGTCTTCCACTTTAATGCATTTATATTAGCCTGACGATAGCTCTGTAGGTAGCACATCATTATAAGAGTGTCCAACCTCGGGGACTGCATCCTTCAAAGGCCCCAAAGACCGCCAAGGCCAGAAGAGGGTCGGCTGGTCACCTGCTAGTCCCGCCCTCACCTCAGCTTCTGTTGCCTAGCAACTGTGACACCGCAGAGCACAGCTATGGGAAAGAAGCTGATAAAATGGAGCCCAAAGTATGGCTCATTTTTTTTGTTGCTTGAACTATACTTGTTTCTGAAACAACCACATATGTACACCAAGGAATAAAGATGATTTACCGAGGAACCAACGAAATAAACCAAACACCACCCGTTAGATCCTCTGAGTGAATCATATGTTTAACTTCCACCCAGCGGTGAAAGCCAGCAGGGAGGAGTCGGGCGCCCTCTCTGGGTACGGTGAACCTGGACCACCCGGTCAGCTGACAGCTGGAAGGGCGGGCTGGCTGTTAGACCAGCAGGAACGCACATCTCCGAAAACATCAGAGCACTTTAGTAATTAGGCGACATCCTGATGATCTGAGGTTTACATGGCTACGTTCTCACCTAAAAACATCTTAAAAATTTCTTTGTGTCATATTTCAAACTTTTTGGCCGCCATTCCCGCTTTCATTTGAAAAATGTCCCGCAACGGCTGCAATGAATCATGGGATATGGTAGACCACCAAGGATACATCGGATCTGTCCTTCAAATCCGGGGATTTCTGGGCCGCATTTGGAGGAGCCTTTGAATTTGGACAGCCTTCGTTGCCTCATTGTGACGCAACCGGCCTTTAAATGTGACCTTCGCCCCTGAATTTGGACACAACTTATATGTCAACCAGTAAATGGCCACGAACCAAGAACACACATTTAGACTCCTCAGCTGACACGACAAAGGATCTTAAAAGTAGTTTTATGTATTTACCTTTATGAGATCTCATTAAAACACTACTACAAAGAGATTTTAGTTATTTTCCCTTTCATGCGCATTTTGAAGCCTCAACATATCCGAAGCCTGAAACCACCATTTCTGGATGAGCGGGTGGAGTGTTATCAGCTGACTTTATGGGTGCACCACATTAAAAAGTGAAGCTCCGCCTTCTTAGATGCTACAATTAACTGCACAGCAGCCGTATTATTGTTCAGATAACTGTATTAAAAGTGCACCAAAAGGCAAAAAAAGGTTGAGCCAAAGGGGCCGTGTACCTGATAACGCAAACTTTCAGCCTCAATAAAAACCAAACAGTTGGTTTATAAATACATTCAGCCCCAGTACAGCTGTTATGAAGGGGGGGAATTATCCACAGAGACTAAAGCAGGTTCTGTATCAGCTGTAAACGTGTTTATTTCTGAGCCTAAGTTTTAACATGGGAGTCTATGGGGACTCAGTTCTGCCTCAAGTGGACATTTGAGGAACTGCAGCTTTCAGGACATTTGTGGGGCTGAGGTATGATAACTTCTTTTGCATTTGAAGGGTCATGCAGAAGAAAAAGAGTTTTAGCAGATATTTCAGAATAAAAGATTCTTGAGATTTGAATGATTTTATTCAGGCCTTTTTTTCAGGCCAAGATCAGCAGTACACACAGTACTGCAGAGAGTACTGTGATGTATATAATGGAAATAAATAGCGGTAAAGTGGAAGGAGCTTTACGTTTGAGGCTTTTGTTCAGTTTGTGCCCAACATGTGAAAGTGTACCTCTGTGTGCTCTTATTGACAGACACACACAGGCCTAATGAGAGGGTTTCTCAGCCTGCGGTGGCTGGATTAGCTCTCAGATGAGCAGAATGGATCTGATTGAGAGAGGAAACCAGCAGAGGGGTGAAAAGGGAGTGAACAGAGGGGAAAGAGGGAGAGTAAATAGGGCTGACCCATGGGGGGTTGACCCCCATTCAGCAGCTCTCTCCCTGGGAATCCACTCTGACTCTTTCAGGCCTGTCCCCCCCCTCACCGCGCCGCTATCTCACAGCTCCTTTGGGATTCAAATGATATCTCATTAGCTCTTATTGGATTGTAACTTTCACGGGATGCATAGTGTTTCAGTTTTTCTCTTTTAGTGATCGATAAAAGGACACTGGCGTCCAGGATAAAGGACTCCTTTCTGTCTTCCTCTCTTCATCGACCGTCTCGCCTAATTTCCGCTTCTCTTCTTTCCCTAATTTATTCTCTCCCTCTCTTTTCAGCACGCCTGTATCTCTCCACACTGTTTCCAGCTCTCTTCAATACAGTCGGGAATCATCCTGCACTTCCTCGGCCTGTGCATCCACAGGGCGTCTTTGTCTGTTTCTAATGTGCCATTAACTCTGCGCCAGTCAATGGTCCCGAGCCCCAAAGGCCGCCGAATTAACCGGGGAAGAAGAACCGGAGCCAGGTGATTTTTCTGGAGTGAAAGGAGTTCTGCAAAACTTACAGAAAACTATTGTTGCTCATGACGCGTCTGTTAGGTGAACTACTCTGATTCTGTGGCCCGTCTTTCTGCACGAGTTTAAGAAAGGCCCTCGTATCAGAGTTTTATCACCTGTTTCCTGCTCATCGGAGAGTTTTAAAGGGCGAAGATTTCAAGGTGAAATCTCAGAAATCAGCTGACTGTGGAGCTCCTGCCAGGTTCAGTGGTTAGAATAACAATAAACCATTCAAATGTACTAAATACACAGAGGCCAGAAACCCACTGTTAGGGTCAGACAATCATGCTAAGGAATGAAATACAGTGGGTACAGAAAGTATTCAGACCCCTTTAAATTTGTCACTCTTTGTTTCATTGCAGCCATTTGCTAAAATCAAAAAGTTCATTTTATTTCTCATTAATGTACACTCAGCACCCCATCTTGACAGAAAAAAACAGAAATGTAGAAATTTTTTGCAAATTTCTTAAAAAAGAAAAACTGAAATATCACATGGTCATAAGTATTCAGACCCTTTGCTGTGACACTCATATTTAACTCCCATGCTGTCCATTTCTTCTGATCCTCCTTGAGATGGTTCTACTCCTTCATTGGAGTCCAGCTGTGTTTAATTAACCTGATTGGACTTGATTAGGAAAGGCACACACCTGTCTATATGAGACCTCACAGCTCACAGTGCTGTCAGAGCAGATGAGAATCATGAGGTGGAAGGAACTGCCCAAGGAGCTCAGAGACAGGATTGTGGCAAGGCACAGATCTGACCAAGGTTACAGAAGAATTTCTGCAGCACTCAAGGTTCCTAAGAGCACAGTGGCCTCCATAATCCTTAAATGGAAGAAGTTTGGGACGACCAGAACTCTTCCTAGACCTGGCCGTCCAGCCAAACTGAGCAATGGTGGGAGAAGATCCTTGGTGAGAGAGGTAAAGAAGAACCCAAAGATCACTGTGGCTGAGCTCCAGAGATGCAGTAGGGAGATGGGAGAAAGCTCCACAAAGTCAACTATCACTGCAGCCCTCCACCAGTCGGGGCTTTATGGCAGAGCGGCCCGACGGAAGCCTCTCCTCAGTGCAAGACATATGAAAGAAACACATGAAGGACTCCCAGACTATGAGAAATAAGATTCTCTGGTCTGATGAGACCAAGATTGAACTTTTTGGTGTTAATTCTAAGCGGTATGTGTGGAGAAAACCAGGCACTGCTCATCACCTGCCCAATACAATCCCAACAGTGAAACATGGTGGTGGCAGCATCATGCTGTGGGGGTGTTTTTCAGCTGCAGGGACAGGACGACTGGTTGAAGGAAAGATGAATGCAGCCAAGTACAGAGATATCCTGGAAGAAAACCTCTTCCAGAGTGCTCAGGACCTCAGACTGGGCCGAAGGTTCACCTTCCAACAAGACAATGACCCTCAGCACACAGCTAAAATAACAAAGGAGTGGCTTCAGAACAACTCTGTGACCATTGTTGACTGGCCCAGCCAGAGCCCTGACCTAAACCCAACTGAGCATCTCTGGAGAGACCTGAAAATGGCTGTCCACCAACGTTCACCATCCAACCTGAGGGAGCTGGAGAGGATCTGCAAGGAAGAATGGCAGAGGATCCCCAAATCCAGGTGTGGAAAACTTGTTGCATCATTCCCAAGAAGACTCATGGCTGTACGAGCTCAAAAGGGTGTTTCTACTCAATACTGAGCAAAGGGTCTGAATACTTATGACCATGAGATATTTCAGTTTTTCTTTTTTAATACATTTGCAAAAATTTCTACATTTCTGTTTTTTTCTATCAGATAGGGTGCTGAGTGTACATTAATGAGAAATAAAATGAACTTTTTTGATTTTAGCAAATGGCTGCAATGAAACAAAGAGTGAAACATTTAAAGGCGTCTGAATACTTTCAGTACCCACTGTATTATGTGTATGAGCTGATCTCAGAATGAACAGCATCCTCACATCTACGTTACGTTTACTTTTTTGTTTCTAATTAAATTTTGCTAAACTTTATTTTCATGCAGTGACAATACCGCCTGTGATTTATTACTTAGGCTCATACAGCGAATACGCAGCCTGCAAAGAATAAGAAATATATGTAATTATTCTACTTGTTTGGGGTTTATGTTTTTATTTGGGGGTATAATGAATATAAACAGAATAACATGTCAGTGTTTTTATACGAGCGAAGCGACACGAGCAAAAATAAATAAAATAAATATATAATAAATATGAGCAAACATTAACCCAGGTCAGCACTGTTTTGGGACACAAAACTCTCAGATTTTACACACTGGATCAAACAGATGACGGGAACAAAGAGGTTTGGTGAGCTTTAATGAAAGTTTGACTCTGAAAGGAAGTCAGTGTGAATAACCACGAAGTATCCGGTTTGTTGTTTTAAATGGGCTAAAGGAAAAATATCACATAAATCAATAACGGAACATTTTTGCTTGCTTTCTGTTTCATTGTTATTTAAAGCTACTTTCAGCTGCTCCTCTGCCACAAGGGGGCGCCACAGCGGGCAGCTCCACGGTTTCTGTTCTGCAGCTTCACGCTGGATGCCCTTCTTACGCAACCCCAGAGGGGATTTATGTCCTTTCATCGGCTGCAGGGAGAAAAACCTGCAGTGTGTTTGAAAACGCTGACAAAGAACCTCAGAATTAATTTTCTGGCACTCCAGCGCTGCCGGCCTGGCTAATGTAACGGCGTTATAAAAGGCTTCAAATGTAAACACTCTGCAAGCTGCTGTCATTTGTGGGGGAGTAAAACTGCAGTTTTAGTCTGGACGAAGGGCTTAAACATACATTTTTTAATTTAACGGCTTAATGCGGCCTGTTAAAGCTGCTCCTCTGTTTGCTGCAAGACACCTAATCCAGTAAAAGTCCAAATGGAACAGAATTAATAAGAGGAAACTTTTTCCCACTGTGAAAAGCTCATTTCACGTCTTCAAATTAAAGCCTCGCTGCTGACTTTAAAGACACGATAAACTGTCTGTGACCTGTTCTCAGAAGCTGCTTTACCAGGTGAGCTCATGAAGTCAGAAAGAAGGCTCATTGATTGATATTCATTGATTTCTGTGTGCCAGTCCTGGTAATGGGAGCTCCACAGGCACACTCCCAAATGTGACTCAACTGTGAAAGATAAGCACGCACATATTTTGATTTAGATATAGTAGTATAATACAGTAATATACTAAAATTATCATGCTAAAGTTATCAGATGATTTCGAGGGGTCAGGTGAGAACCTTTTTTAAAATTTGGATGATCTTGTATGAAACTAGTTTGCACATGCTCTTTGATCAAGCTGAGCCGAGAACAGCGTGACTCAAGTGAGGAAGATGAGGGTAAAACGTGAGCTTTTAGTGAAAACCTCTCTTATGGCTCTTTAAATCCCTCTCTTAGCATAAGAAGCTCTGCTGGCAGCCTTCACTGCTGTGCAGGAACAAACTCGATGCTGTGACTCTAAAGGTTCACCTCTTCTTCTCCGCTCCCTGCAGGACTTCTGCAGGCTTTCACACATGGATTAACCCTTTCTTCCTCGCTCCCCTCCGGGGGCTGTGTTTTGTCTTTTTGGATGACATGAGATCATCTGGGATCAACGCCGTGCTGACCGCCTCTTCCTCCTCGTGTTAAATCCATTCAGTTTGTCCTCTCTTGACCTTTTCCATGGAAAGTGGCTGTTTCTGTTTTTCTTATAAGAGTGAAGATTAGAGCTCTCTAACCAGACACATGCACACATCAGCTAATTGCCTCTGTTGGCAGAATAACTTTAAAGGAACTCCTTCATTGTGTGTCTCAATCTACACAAAAGCGTCCTTAGATGATGTAATCCTGCAGAGCATGAGGACGGGAAGGTCACCTGGCAGGAACCATGAAGGCTTGTAAGTTCTTACATTAATTTGCACCTTAATCCAAATTTTCTTACCAACAACCAAATGGTTCCTGTAATCAGTCAGGTTTACGTGTCTCCTGAAAGCGGTCACGTCAATTTCCAGGTTGGAAACCTAATTTTTCAGATTATTTTTTAAACTTTAAACAAGCCCTTATGCATACGAGACGTTATTCTCATATATATATATATATATATATATATATACATATATATATATATATACTATATATATATATATATATATATATATATATATATATATATATATATATATATATATATATATATATATATATATATATATCCCAAATATGAAGCTGTATGAGCGCAAACAGACTCAGAGGCTGAAAATTGAGCCACAAACTGCAGATGTCCAATTTTAGGATTTTAGTTTACTTAATCAAATGTAATCACTTCTGGCTCCAGAAGACCAGCATGGTGCCAATATGCTAATATTGAGGAAATGTGGAGTCGGGTGACATCACAGTCTGCATGTCCATCTTGTATATACAGTCTGTGTGTTCAGCAGGTAGCTGCAGGTCAAACTGTCCTTCAGTGCATCCTGTAACTGTGCTGCAGACTGCAGAGGAAACATGTGAGAGGTGTGTGTGTGCAAAGTGGAGCACACAAGCCAAGACTGAGTAAGTGTTCACCTACCTGTGTATAAACATGTGTGTGTGTGTGTGTGTGTGTGTGAGACTCTGACCAGCCTTTCCTCAGGGTCTGCCTGGCATTGTGCTGCTTCCTGTCCAGGCCAACGTTATCAGTGTGGGATCAGTGAAGGGACAAAAGGCCTGTAAACACACACACACACCTAAACACACCTACACACACACACACACACACACACACACACACACACAGAGTCAGTAGCTGTTTTTTTTTCTCAGGCCTCTTGGAGCCGCTGATGGCTTCCTGTCTGTGTGAGTAAACGTCTCTCGTGTATCTGAGGGTGTCAGGTTCATTCTCTGAGGGCCTCGCTGGGAAATGAGAATCACATCAAGAGGATTTCTGCACAACGACGTCTGTCGCGGATTGATGCGCTTTAATTAATTAAAAATGTAGCTCTCACAGCCTCTCTGATTGCAGTTACAGAAAGTGACTGATAACGCAGCAGCAGCGAGTACGATGCTGCAGCCTCTCCTCTGACACAGCGAGCGGCAAAGAGGCGACGGCGAACGCCAGTGCACGGAAAGCTGAGTTTCGTCCATTTCGACGAAGCAGGCGCACCGCTGTTTATCATCCACACATATGATATTTGGAGCATAGGCGTGATGCCCAAAGATGCAGCACAAAGCCTGTGGCGGCCACGCCATGAACCCACCAGGAAGTCCACCATTTTGAACTTAAGCCTCCGGCAGGTTTTAAAGCTTTTTCTCAAATATTCTCCCAGCGTGCTACATTTCTGAGAAGCTCATTACTCTGTCTGGTTTATCTGACTATAAAACATTAAACCAGTGTGGACCCCCCCCCCCTCACAAAAACAAGCCATGTTTAGCTGAGATCCTGATCGTGTTTCCGATGTCGATGACATGTTGACGTTTCCTCCAAACAGACATTTCCCCTCTAAACTCTGCGATCGATTTAAACGTAAACTGTCAGAGAAAATGATTAAAATAAGAAAACAAAGAGCTCTAATTCCTCAATGTTTCACCAACAAAGCGTGAGATGAAAAAGATTAGAGGAAAGAACAAGAAGCTGGAGGCTCGCCCACTGAGCTGATCTAATGGCACATGAAGGGGGGAGCAGAGGGGAGGGAAGTCCAGGAGGGTCGGCACCCCCACCCCCCCGGCCTTCACGACTCCTTCGCCGTGCTTCGCTGTGGGTTTGATGATGGGCTCTAAATATGACCTTTTCCCTCATCCAGTGTAACGTGCTGGATCCTCAGGGTTTATCTCCACACGTTTCGGCCTGGTCAGATCTACATGAAGCTCATAAAGGAGGAAACCTCTCACTGCGTGCCTGTTTGTAGTGAGTTCAAGCTCACATTCAGCCGTGAGAAAACCCACGCAGACACCGGGCGAACATGCAAACTGCACACAGAAAGACCTCATCCAAAGTGGATTCGAACCCACGACCTTCTAGGTGTGAGGCAGCAGAGCACAAACATAGCGTCTGAAACGTCGAAGGTGATGTTTTCCTTCGTCTAGCTGCTGCCGAAGTCAAGCGTCATTGTTTCCGTGACCCGAGCTCCTCAGTCGTCTGTACGGCCGTGTGATTTTATAACTCAGCAGCTCACCATTCGGATGAGTTTCTAATGTCCTTAAAACAGGCTCCATATATTCCACGGATACAACGCAGACTTGCGTGAACAATAGTCCCATAATGCATTGCGTGATGTCACAATCTTGAGTTCTATAGTCTCTAAAATCACTTCATTTCTGGGTCATGTGTTTTGAGGTAAAAAAAATACTTTGTATAAAACACAGAAAGACACAAAAGCAGGACGATTTGTTTAAAAATGAGAGCCTTTGCAGCATATCTGACTGTTTTATTTAATATGATTTATTGTGAGCTGAATGCAGTGCAACGTCTTTGCCGGGAACTGCTTCTATCAGACTTTCTACTCTGCAGTTTGTTCTGCGACTTGAATCCAAACTGGATTATCATTAAAACAACCCCAAAACATAATCATACGTTCATAAATTCAGTGGAACATGTTTGAGGACCTTTGATGTCTCCATTTCTGTCCCTGCACATCTGTCCTGTGCCGTGATTGCTTTGGTTTCTCCATATCACTGATTGCTATCTTCCTCTGTGATTACCCTCCGACCTCTTCCTCCCCTCGTTCCCTCCGTTAGCCTCGCAGCTCCGCGTCGCACATGACCGCGTCCTTCCCCTCCCGAAAACCTCGTTTTCAGCCTGTTTGGCTCTCGCTGTGAAAATGAAGGCAAAGGCGGGGAGGTGCCAAGAAAAATAAAGATCACTGGTTATCGCGCTTACATTTTTTTGATGCACATCAGTTTCACTGTGTGGGAGCACTTTCTGAAAAAATTCTCATGGGTCTGTAAGTGCACTAAGTAGCATTGTTCTAAATGTTTTTTTAGTGCCAGTGCCTGAACAGCCTCAGACTTTAATTTTAGTTTGCTGAGGTCACAGAGAAAAGGTGCCTAAGGTCGTTTTGCTGCAGACTTCTAGAGCAGTGGTCCCTAACCTTTTTTTGATCAAAAGTGTGATATTTTCTAAGTATAATAATTAAAATGAATCCACTTGTGTATTTGTATGCAACTCTATTAGCAGCGTCCTCCTAACTTCGTTCCACACCATGAATAATGTCCTCTCTGCCCACGGCGCTGTCTGGTCACCATGATAACATTTAAACATGCCTTCAAAATAAGATACACAAATAGAGTAGAAATCACCTAAGTTGGATTCAAATACCGCGGTCTCGTTTGGGGTCTAATATCCAATTTCTACTCTTGTTGCGCACTCATATATTTAAACGAGCGTAATGTAGGTCAACCAACCTATTTTGTTAGAGTGAAATGGGAACCAGTGAAATGGGAACCAGTGAAGCTCACGTGACCAAGACAAGTGTCTTGACGCACGTCAAGAGGGATTCATAGACGGATGTAACGGAGAGAATCTTTTTAAAAATAAAACATTGTTTAGACTCAGATAATAAGTAAAACGGAAATAATCAAACTTATTTATTCTGGAAGTGCTGTCCGGTACCAAATGACCCACGGACCGGTACCAGTCCGGGGCCCGGGGGTTGGGGACCTCTGTTCTAGAGGACTGGAAGTGTTTTTGCCACCATAGGGTTCACCCCCTGGTGGGCAGGGTCGCCAGCTTCAATCCTGTGATTTTACCTAAATAAGCCCATAAACTATCTTTATTCTGGCTAATGTGAGCTAACACTAGCTTGCCTGCTAATGCAGACAAATCACTAGCTAATATGACATTGGTGGTGTTTCTATTGCGACTGTTGGACTAGCTGCTGTATTTTGTGAACATTTTGAATTTCTTGCAGCCCTGAGCAAACAGCATACTAAATACCTTAACATATACTTATATAAACAGCACCACGACACATAATGTCTGATTTCACTGTCAGTGCTGGAGAAAAACATAGCACTGTTAGCTAGCTAGCATCATCATTACTATCATCAGCGGTCTACTGGCTAAAAACTGTTTGGTGGTCACCTCTTTCTGCCAGTTAATCAAGATGGTCCACTGAGGATGAAAAGTGTACACACACCACTGTCTTTGACTACGACGAGTATTTCATCAAGGTACTCTTAGAGCTCTTTATGTAGCGGCACTTGATTGTGTTAATGCAATAAAGTACTGAAATTAACAGGTTTAATTATAAAAGTACACAATTTGAGACAGCAGATTTAATCAGTGAATAATGTTAGCTCATTTTAGTAAATTAGCTTGGTATTTTTAAATTAGCTAAGTCAAATACAAGCTAGATGTATTAACCTACTCCGAGGTGTACAGTACCTACTCTTGTACATGCAGCACATATTGCAGACTCTTTTTTCAGTCTCAACACAGTTTGGGTGGTGCTAGCTTACGCCACGCATAACCACTAGCATGAGTATGTTGATTGCAGCTCACCTGACAGCCACAGCTGTCATTAATAAAATCATTTTTGTGGGTTTTATAGATTTAACTCACAGTGGGACTGGGTGAAAACATAGAGCGACAGCTGTAACAATGGCAGGCCCAGTCTGCTGTGTAACTCAGCGTGCTGAGTCACTGTCTGAGCCGCCTGAGAAGGAAACGGCCTCTCTCGGTGCCAGTTTGAGAGTTATTTTAATTTCCAAACATGGCAGAGTGAAAAGGTCCTTCGCTCCCGTGGCACCGTGCCTCTGATTGTGATGCGCGCTCGTGTTTGTTGATAAGGTCACAAAAGACCTCGACAGTGTTTGTGCCTGGTTTTTGTGGGCGAACGTAAACGTTTTGGGGAAAAGAAACAATCATCAGCTGACGGCGAGCTGTGAGCGAGCAGAGATAGGATGGAAATTCAATAGTAAAATTAAACACAATTAAACAGCAGTAATCATGAAATGGCACAGATGGTTTGGCCTCATATGCAGAAAGCACAGTGGGTAAAGACAAAGACTGAAGTTCCCACCTATAAAAAGACTGAGAGTGAATGTGAAACCTGATATTACAGCATTAGGTTTGCAAACATTAAAGGACATGAGCTTGTATTATGGCGCTGTAGGAAGAGCTATCAACTTAATGAAACATGCAAAGAGGTTCATGTTTAATTGTATGTTTATTTATACACACCTATATATCACAAACCTTCAAATCTAAGAGTAAAATTAATATTTTAGTTCATTTCTTTTTGCATTTGCCTTAATCATGGCCCACTAATTGTTTCTACAGACATTTATATAAACTCCTTCTTTTATTCGAGTCTTTTCATAGGCTTTCATAGGCAAAGGTTTTACTTGAGATCAAATTGGATTGCATGGCCCACTAAATGTTCAAACAGAGATGTTCAAACTCACTGTGAGCATTACCGTAATGTTTGTAGGCATCATGCTACCAGCATATATCAATTCAATTCAATTCAATTCAATTTTATTTATATAGCGCCTAATCACAACAGTTGCCTCAAGGCGCTTTATATTGTGGGTAAAGACCCTACAATAACACAGAGAAAACCCAACAGTCAAAACGACCCGCTATTAGCAAGCACTTGGCGATGGTGGGAAGGAAAAACTCCCTTTTAACAGGAAGAAACCTCCAGCAGAACCAGGCTCGGGGGGGGGCAGTCATCTGCTCCGACCGGTTGGGGCTGAGTGGAGAGAGACAGGACAAAAGACATGCTGTGGAGGAGAGCCAGAGATTAATAATAACTAATGATTAAATACAGAGTGAAGCATAAACAAGTAAATAAAGGTGAATGAGAAGAAACAGTGCATTATGGGACCCCCCCTCAGCAGCCTAGGCCTATAGCAGCATAACTAAGGGGTGGTTCAGGGTCACCTGATCCAGCCCTAACTATAAGCTTGATCAAAAAGGAAAGTTTTAGAATGGGAGGCAGAGCCTTCAGCTTTCAGGCCCCTCTTCCACAGAAGAGGGGCCTGAAAGCCTCCCATTCTACTCTGAAGTATCCTAGGAACCACAAGTAAGCCAGCAGTCTGAGAACGAAGTGCTCTATTGGGGTGATACGGTACTATGAGGTCTTTGAGATAAGATGGGGCCTGATTATTCAAGACCTTGTATGTTAGGAGAAGGATTTTAAATTCTACTCTAGATTTAACAGGGAGCCAATGAAGAGAAGCCAATATGGGAGAAATATGCTCTCTCTTTCTAGTCCCTGTCAGTACTCTAGCTGCAGCATTTTGGATCAGCTGAAGGCTTTTCAGGGAGCTTTTAGGACAGCCTGATAATAATGAATTACAGTAGTCCAGCCTAGAAGTAATAAATGCATGGATTAACATCCTTCAATGCACATCCAGTTCTGGACTTTAAGTGGGCGGCAGCACTCTTGACTTTGGGGACCGCTGGTTTAGAAGAAGACATTATTGAAATTAACTCAGAAAGGTCGCTTGGAGAGAGAGAGTAAGTAAATTATCAGCAGTTATTAGAGTTGCTGTACTTGATAACACACCTGTGGGACAGCTATGCATAGCAACTGCCCTCGCCTTGTGGGCATGATCGATCTAAAAGGGACCAATCATGTGAGGGCTTGTGAATCCTTTGGGCTCTGCCCCGGATGGTCAAAAGTCAGTTTCTTTTCTTACATAGAATTTTGTTTCACGCGCAGAGAGTCACCCGCGGGCGCGTGAAACTGCTGCAGCGCGCGCACAGCAGACAGTCTCGCCTGGCTTCTTTGTGCATGTGGCTACTAAGTTCTACGCGCGCTGAAATTTATTGCGTGAATGTGAATGTTTACCTGCGCCCGTGAAAAAAATAATTTGCGCAGATTGTGTTTTTGCTCACATGTGACTTTTGACCTAAATATAATTCCATAATTAAAGCTGAGACATTTCTTTTACTGATAAAACTTTACAATCAGCAGAGATGTGGAAAGCTGCCCTCTGAACCCAACTAACAGGACCTCAGTAAAACATCTCTCTATGGCTGTGAGAGAGCCGCCATCTCTCAGTGAGGCTGAGATTAAATCAGATTAAATGGTTAGAATGGGAAAATTAAAGCAGTTTTCCTTTAACTCTCATTAAGCATCTCATTTATCCTGTAATTTAAAGTAATGAAACAAAGTGAGGTTGTTATAGGTCATCAGTACGTTAAACTTTTACAGAATAATTATTGAAACACTAAAATGATCGCAAACTGTAGCAAAAGCATTTTTTATTTCTTAACTCAGGATAAACATACTCAGAGTTGACCGAACTAACTCTGATCAGCTGTCCTGCAACCAAAACTCAGAGCTGATCAACTCAGTTTATTTTTAAACATCTGATAACGAGATAACGAGCTACACCTCCCTACAGGGTCCACCCATTCATGCAACAACTTTCCCTCACAGGAAACCTAACTGGGACACAGTGTGGAAGGAGGAGTAAAATATATGCATGAATAATAAGTAAATAACATAAGAAATTAAAATTAAAATACATAAAATAACCTACTATAGATGCTCCTTCACATGACCTGTACGGGAAACCTGATTTGTCCTGCATTTGTGCAAAAAGGGCTTCTTCTAGTTCCTGCTTTTCACAATAAAAGCTCTGCACATATACACTGTTCCTCCTTCAGTGGAAGAAGGAAACTTTTACAGGAGTATATCAAAGTGTTACTAAAGTTTGTTCAGCTGAACGATGAGTGTCTGCAACACTGAGCCGCTGGGGGGATCTTCTGATTTCTTTCTCACAGATTTGGTATTTTCTAGTTAATTTGCAGGTTTTTTCTTTTAAGTATATATATATATATATATATATATATATATATATATATATATATATATATATATGCTCAGTTTGTCCTCATAAATTTCCAACTTTAATCTTGAATTTTACACCCCACCACAGCCAGACCCTCGCTCAAGTCATCCTATCAGCGGCCCTGATACCGGATCATATTATCACTGCTTTGTGTTTTATCTTCTTTAATATTGTTTCAGGTGTTTTCTGTGTCCTCACGCCTCACACAGCATCTCTGTGGGAAACAAAAACCCTTCTCCTCCTCACCATCATCTGTCTCTCAGCCAAGCATACACAAATAGGAAAGGACAGCAGCTAAACAGCAACACACGCGCGCACACATCCGCAGTATTTGTGCTGTTTGTGCAGCCTTATCGGGCAGAGATAGGGCAGCTGAGCGGATTGTCTCAGGACCTCAGCTGAACCCCTGAACCTGGAGGCTGTTATCATGACCTCTGACCTCTCACACATTGCACACACACACACACACACACACACAGATAAGGTCACTCCTGCAGCTCAGGTGATTTTAGAGAGCCTGAAAGTGTGTGTTCATAGGTTAATGTGTCCCGGAAGGCGAGCTGCAGAGGAAAGGGAGTGGTGGTCAGATGAACAGTGTTCTCTTTGGCCTCACAACACACACACACACACACACGCGCGCACATAAAGAAGCTGTTCGATGCCTCTCAGCTTTTGTTATGTAAAGTGCTCCCCTCAGTAAAGTCACCTTCTCCACCCTCAGGGGAAGTTTCCACCATTAGAAGGTGAAATACGGCCAGAGATGAAGCTCAGATCTCCTGTAACACAGTCCACATGTAGAGCAGATCAAACCCGTCTCCCTGCTTCACGGCTAACTCCCCTGATGGATCCGAACGTTTGTTAGGCCTCCAAGTAAAAAAGATACCCGTCTTTATTCCCTGGAGCCAGCCTGTAAAAAGAGAGGCAGGTTTAGGGTTTTTAAATGACGAGCACCTTCTTCATCTTCCCGACTTTCCAAAGAACGGGAAAGGCCGAGTGGCGAAGCAAATCCCTCGCTGATCCAAACATTTCTCATCGTCATCCCAAGAGCAGCAAGACAGCAGAAAAAAAAAAGCGACAGCTTCTTTTTATCTAAAGCACGTGAAGCAGAGCCGTCTCAGACTGACCTGCAACGCCTCAAGAAGAAAAGAAGGAACCCCGGCGTTAATGACGGGCAGTGAGTCTGTTCAGATTTAGCTTTCCATGCTTTCATGCATGCCCGAGGACTAAACAGAAACAGGCTAATTTAAAGTGTTAATGTTAGTAATATGGTTAGTAACCCAGCAAACCCTCTGAGTAACCTTCAGCTCCTTATTCTCAGCGATGATTCGCTTTATATCATCCTTTTATTAACTGGAATATGATGAAACACCTGAGAGAAGAGTCAGAGCCTTGCATGACCTTTCACCCTGCACTCCTAAGCTGTGTGTCACTGATTCAACCAAACCACAGGTTTATGATGTGCGGGGGGGGGGGGGGGTTGCAACAGTCTGGACATAAAAGCTCACCAGAAACAAATGAGGCTGTAAAGTGGCATCGTGTTCCTGTCTGATCATAAACAAATGAATCACCAATCTAATGTTTTAAAACACAAACACGCTTTTTCTTTGTTGAACCGGAATGATGTGATCAGTGCTTCTTCCTGTGTAAAGGGGCGTCCACACAGGAAGTAACTAGAAGCACCATGGCGACCAACATCGATGACATGATGGGAAGTGGGCAGCCATGAGTTTAACGTCTCTCAACTACCAGTGAGAGGGAGTGACTTACGACAGAGTGGTAAATTTAGGGTTATTTAGCTGGCCTGCGATGCCAAGTAGCTGCAGATCACTTCCTGTGTGGACTGATGATACGTGCAAACATCAGCATCCGTGTTTGGACCACGTCTGCTGGGAAGTCAGCGACGGAGGTTCATCCAGAACCACATTTGGTTCAGACGGCAGTTTTTAGTTTAAAAAACTGTGCTTAATAATGTTTTTAGCACAGTTCTGGTCACATGACCTTGAACAGAAAGTAAACCCCATTATTGTGATGTATTTCCAGGTCGCTGACGAGGCATTAGCAGCTCTACGTCATGGTGCCTGTTCGGGAACGTGGAACCAATACAGTGTTCCTGGGTTGGACCCTTTTTGCCTTCAGAGCTGCTTTAATTCTTCGTGCCACAGATTCATCAAGGTGCTGGAAACGTTCCTCGGAGAGTTCGGTCCATGTCGACTTGGCAGCATCACAGCTGCTGCTACTGCACCCATCATGTGAAGCTCCTGTTCCATCACATCCCAAAGGTGCTGGATTAGCCTGCAATCAGTGACTGTGGAGACCGTCTGAGTACAGTGAACTCGGGTTGACACGATCTGAGCTTTGTGACATGGCGCATTAGCCTGATGGTGGATTGTGTTTAGCATTTGTCTTCAGTGATTTCCTGTTTTACTTTGAAGGGTGCCGTTCTTGCCTTGCTTTAGTTTTACTTCCACCTTTCTGATCGTCTGGATCACTTTCTGCTCTCAGTCTTTCTCTTTGTTTTTGTTGGATTGTCTGTTGTTCCACCTGTTACCCTCTCCTGAGGCTTCCATGGTCCCGTGTTGTTTTTGTAGTTAGTACCTCTGGATTTACTCACCTTTTTTGGCCTTAAATAACGAGCCTGCTTTTTATCTTACTCCGTGCTTTGGTCTGCATTTGGACCACCTCTGAGCTGAACCGGAGGCCTTAGTTCACTGGAATAACCTCAGTTTCAGAATCATTACACCCCGCATTTAGTAATATTTTCATTGTGAAGGGTCATGCTTAAATTCAGCCTTTCACTAACCTTCTTTTAGTCAGCTTGACCCTGTGGAAAAATCCTCTAAAGGCTGCTGATGGAAATATTTACAGTTGAGACAGGTTTTAGGGGAAGAAATCAGCCGGTTTGTGAGGGAAGATGGAGGGGGAGACGAAGAGGAGAGATTAGAGGAATAGAAGGATTTGGAAAAAGGCGACACATGAGAGGGTGATGGTGAAAGGCACGGACGAGCTGACCATATTCTGTGTCGTTTTATTGCAGAAAATGTGCTTTTTTTTGTGCGGAAAAACCCAAGTATTTCTAGTTTTTGTTGTCCAGGTTGGCGATAAAATGTAATTTATACGGAGTATTTTTAAAGAACGTTGAGGATCCTCCCTTTTCTTTCTCGATCAGGCTTCCTGTCGGATGTAGGGCACGGCTCCAAGAGGCCTTTTTGTACAGCCTGGGACGTTACACGTGCGCACCAAATTTCATGCATGTGCATGAAACACGGCGGTGGGGCTAGCTGGAGCTAGCTGGAGCCCCTCGTACGCATCAACCCATAAAACATGTTTTCATCATCAACAATCAAAATAAACAGTTCCAGTGAGGCCTTCACACATTCAGCAGTGTAATAAACACCTCAGAGATGCACAAATGATCACATTATACAATCAACAAGTTTCATTCCTTTTGTTCTTAAAACTTCAAAATCTAATTAAAGTGAATTAAAGCAGTCAAGTCCAAGTCTGAGGTTTGTCTAAGACTTGGACTTCCTTTGGCTGATCAGTGACTAACTTTCTACAGCAGTTCCCAGGACTGTCTGCACCTCCGTCTGCTTTTGTCTTAAACTATGCGCCTCTTCTGTGTTTGCCGGACTAAGTAAAGTCCCAGCGCCCACCAACACTCCGTCGTCCCATTCCTCTCATTCCTGGAATTAGCGATGCGACGCCTGGGGTATAAACGACAAGCTCTCCTCCTCCACCGCTTTGTTCTTTCTCACGCTGCAACCACTCGAGATCATCATTTCTCTCTCTTCTCCCTCTTCTTCCTATTGAATCGTCCTCCTCCTCCTCCTCTGCATTCCTGAGGCCAGAGCATTGCCTGGGAGTGATGAGGAGACATTCCTGGGACCTTTGTTGGGCTCAGGATGCTCCCTCAGAGAGAAATGAAAGGAGGAGTGGTAACGATGGGAGAGGTTTCTTTACGACTGCTTTAGCTTCATTCACAAAGATGGAGGTGCTGGAGGTAATGATGGCCCTTTTATTTTCACTTACAGTGGACGTGATGACACAGTGACTCGTAAGTTTGTGCAAACTATGTTCATATAAAGGCTTAAATAGCAACGAGTATATAAATACTTTAAAAGGACAACTTTGCTCCTCCAAATCTCCTGTACACTACCTACCCACCCACTTTGGGCCCATTTTAGCCCACACAGGCCACCTCTGAGCCAGCACATGGGGCCACCTCTGGCCCTAGGGGGCGTGGGTGGTTGGGGGGCTGGTCAACAGTCATTCATTAAGAGTCCAGTTTTGGTCCACATTAAGCATAACAGACCCCATACCTGATAGCAGTGACTGTTTGGCCCACATCTGAAGTTTTCTTTGGGCCGCATTTGGCCGAATCGACTCAGGGCCAGATGTTGGGTGTGTTGTGGCCTTTTGGTCACATCTGGCACATGCAACATTTGCCAGTGCCGTACCTGAGCCATAAATGCCAAACACAGCCCGGATTTGGCCCAAATGTGGGGAACCGGAGCTGTAGGGTGGTTGTGACGAAGCTGAGGTCTCTGTGTGAGCGCTGACCCCCTCAGAGGTCAAATATATCACTGTTTTAAACATGACGCACATTCTTTCTGCAGCTGTGCAACTTTAGGAGTTATTTATCTGTTAGTTGTGTGAATGCAGCTGAGAACCAGACTGGAGGCTCTTATCACAACCGGTGTGTATACAAGCCTACACTTTTGTCTCATGTCTGCGGCGTAGGCTGGCACTCCTCAGACGGGTGTGTGTGTGTGTTTTGTGTGTGTTTTGTGCCTATATGTCTGAGGAATGTTAATTCATGGTGGACAGAAGTCAGGGAAGAGAGCCAGACAATAGAAAATAGATGACGTTAGAGGACAAAGAAGCCGGCAAGTCAGATTACTGAAACTGAACAAGTCTGTGAAGTCTTTGAGAGTCATACACTCAGAGGTGCTTTAATTGTTCTTAATCACATGATTGCATTGTTCATTGAATGTCTGCATGCAGCTTTTTAGGGGCCTTTTTGGGGGCTGTGGTCCACTGTTAGTGGAAATGTTAGCCAAATGGAAAGTTTAGTCTAAGTCTATGACTAAACAATGATGTACAGGGTGGGTGATTATTAGATTGTTTTTTAGCTTCCAGAGATTATGAAAACAAGATAATGGGGATAAAACTATTATTTTTGCTTTATCTTGTGATTTAAATCAAGCACACCCTTTTCCTTTTTCAGTCTGTGCTTTAAGTGCTCAAACTCACAGTCTGTTTGCAACGTGCAGGTTTGCTTTGTGGAGGATTTTTGGAAAAGCACACCTGGATGAATCAGGTGTAAACTCAGTGACACTTTAAACGACCGTTGATCTCTCCTGTGACAACACTTTTCAGACCTGAGTCAACAACGCTGCTTTCGCCACTTTCACTGAAGAATAACTCCAAACTGGAGACCGATGAGAGATCATCAGCTCATCTGTGCAGCGAAGCGTGTCCAGGTCCTTGACTGTGATTAATGCCTTCCTGGTGCATTTCACAACCCAAGCAAGTTTCCAGCAAGCAGCAAAAAAAAAAAATGACTGGAAACCAGTTGTTGATTGGAAGTGAAGTACCTGTGCACTTTGTGTCAGGTACATAAACACAGTGAATTAACCCTTACAGCACACACACACACACACACACACACACACACACACACCCCTCTTATCACTGCAGTAAGTAGGTGAGAAACCGCCATCTTTTCATTTTCTCTCCCTCAAACTCGACCATACAGAAAGTTTCTCACAATTTCCTGTTTCCCGATCGCTGCCTCTTAACGAGGGATCCCCCCGCGCTCGGCTGGAGGCGAGGCGGGCATGAGAGAGACGACCGCCGAGGGTTCACAGGCATCAGCGAGGGCAGCCTGGGCATTGTTCGTCTGAGTGGTTTATGTCTGGCATGTGAGAGGAAACGACTGATGGTTCATAGTCAAAATAAACACTCCTGTAAATCACCTTTGGTTAAACCCTGTTCAGGTGCGGACTGTGTAACGTTACTGACTGTAACTTTAAGATTTTCCTACGGCCTCACTGAGAAATGTCAGGACTGTTACAGAGAGAAGCTGCAGTAAAGATATTCTCTAAATATTGCTATTAATGACATTCATGGCTGCTTGGATATATGGCTGTCTCATATATGTTATGATGATTTGGACATAACAAAGCTACCTGTTGTGTATATAGATGCACTATGTTTTGACATCTCCCATAGACCTGACTCCCATAAACACTTTCCTGATGAGATTATGGGCTCAGACACTCATTTCAGGTCGTACTGAATAAAACATTAAGTTCATTTCTAAGTTTTAGTCATTCCCAGTGTCAGAAAGCCTGATTAACCCCCAGAGTTTGGAAGAATTAGCTGTTAACCACTAACGACAGCACTAGCATTAGCTAACATTAGCCAGAAGAGAGATAAGATAGTGTTTCTTTGTCACATACGCATTTATACACAGTACAATGCACAGTGAAATGTATTTTGTACCTGCAACCATTTATACACACACATATAAAGAGAGCTCAGGGATGTGGAGCTAATGCTGAAAACCACACCTAAAGGTCTCATTCCTCCATTAATTAAAGGGGTAAATGTTAGCTAACATTACCTTACGAGCTAACATTACGTTACAGGCTAATTTTAGCTAAGTAGAAGCTAGCTGGCTAATCATAGCACTAGTAAAATACCATCTGAATTAGTGGTCAGTGTTTGTTGATGCTTAGCGAACATTTCTAAGCTAACATTAGCTAGTGTTCCTCACTGTTGATGCTGGGAGCAGGAAAATTAGCATATTATCCTTCCTGAGTCCTTAATAAAGCCGCCGCTAAACCACTTGCAATAAAAAGTGTTTAATGCATTAAAAAATGTAATCTAATACATGCTTATTTCTGAATTTTCCTTAATTCAAAAACGAGCTAACAGAAGGTAAACTGTCTGCCGAACCACACCTGTGTTTCCTAATCTGTCCTCAAAGCAAATCAAACCTGCCTCGATTTACCAAGAAGCTAAATAAATATTTGAAGTGATCGATGAGCAGTGCTGCTCCTCACAATGCTATCGCTGTTCCGTATGTGTCCCATGCTAACAGAGCATTGTGGTCAGTGTTGAACCGCCATTGTGTTCCTGTTTCTTGAATGTGTCTGTGATCAATCACAGGAGCTACAGTGCAAACAGCAACAGACCTGGAGTCAGAGCAGCTTTCATGTTACTGCAGAAAAACAGCACAAATAGAGAGCTTAAATATTCTGAAGCACACACCACCTCCTACAATCCTGCAGCTATTACTGGAGGTTTTCCTGTTGCCGGGCTTGTTTCACCTCAGTGACCCTGAAGCAGAGAGTAAAACCAGCACCTGTTTCTCAAGTGAATCCTCCTCAGAGCCGGAGTCTTTCCTTCCCATGGAGATTACTGCTTCTGCAGCTCCCTGATTTATGTTTCATACAAGAGCTCAATAATGAAGAGATACGAGGGAGAGTGGGAGGAAGAGGACAGGAGGAGATAGGGATGGGAGAAAGCTGAGGATTTCATGGTCAGCAGGGCAAACACACACTCACACACACACACAGTTACACACGTTCACCGCACACAAAGCTCACGTCTGGTATTTACTGCTTCCTGGGTCGAGCAGAGCTAAAGGACGGTTTTATTGATGTCTTTGTGTGCACATTCAGGACTTTCTGCATCATTAAGATGTCCTCTAAGCCAGTGAAAGGTGAAACATCTGCATTAAAATGTCCAGAAATGTAAAAATGATTGATTCCTTCTGAGATAATTCATCAGTTTTACCAGGTGCCAGCTGTCAGAAGAGGGAGACTGTGGGTCTAGAGGTGCCACTGGTGTATTTAAGAGGGCAAAAAGTCCCACAATAACACCAATAATACCACAAATAATTCATTATCATCCGAAAGCTGCTTCCTAAACAATGGTGATTCTGTTCATATGTGATAATAATTTACCAAAAGTCAGCAGCTCTGGACCACAGACTGTATTTAAAAGAGGGATGCAGCCACTATGATGTCACCCAAAGGTTTGTGAGGAGAGGACACCACAGGCTCCACATGCCTTAGGACTGACAAGTTATCTATAAAATTAAGTTATTTATATCTATATTATGGCCAGTGAGTCCAACATATCTTCAGACAAAGGTTCCCCTCAGCTCAGTAAGTCGGCCCAGGGTGCGTCAATCGAGCTACGAGTGTGTTCACATCAAAGAGGCGGGGTTAGGGTTGCAGCACCTGGCCGATCAGAAAACTGAACAGGTGCTGTTGTAAGTAAGTAAATTTTATTTATATAGCGCCTTACAAGAACAAAGTTCACAAAGTGCTTTACAATACAGAATAAGATGTAACGTTAAAAATGCTGCACAGGTGGGTCTTCAATTTCTTTTTAAAGGTATCAACAGAGTTAACAGATCTTAAACTGAGTTTAACAATGAGTTCCACAATTTGGGGGCCACAACCTCAAAAGCACAGTCACCTTTTGTCTTTAACCTGGATCTAGGTACAGCCAACAAGCACTGAGCAGCAGACCTCAAAGATCTGGATGGTTGATAAGGTTGTAGTAGCTCACAGATATATGGAGGCATCTGGCCGTGGAGGGCTCTGAAAGTGATCACCAAAACTTTAAAATGAATCCTAAAATTTATGGGGAACCATTGTATAGCAAGCAGAAATGGTGTCATATGGGACCTTGTAGGGGACCTGGTGAGTCATCAGAGCAGCTAAAATAAGAAAAAATATTAAATTCAATTAAATTCAAATTTATTTATATAGCGCCAAATCACAACAAACAGTCGCCTCAAGGCGCTTTGTATTGTGGGTAAAGACCCTACAATAACACAGAGAAAACCCAACAGTCAAAACGACCCCCTATGAGCAAGCACTTGGCGACGGTGGGAAGGAAAAACTCCCTTTTAACAGGAAGAAACCTCCAGCAGAACCAGGCTCAGGGAGGGGCGGTCATCTGCTGTGACCGGCTCTTCCCTTCAGCTCTTCAGGCCCCTCTTCTGTGGAAGAGGGGCCTGAAAGCTGAAGGCTCTGCCTCCCATTCTACTCTTAAGTATCCTAGGAACCACAAGTAAGCCAGCAGTCTGAGAGCAAAGTGCTCTATTGGGGTGATACGGTACTATGAGGTCTTTGAGATAAGATGGGGCCTGATTATTCAAGACCTTGTATGTTAGGAGAAGGATTTTAAATTCTATTCTAGATTTAACAGGGAGCCAATGAAGAGAAGCCAATATGGGAGAAATATGCTCTCTCTTTCTAGTCCCTGTCAGTACTCTAGCTGCAGCATTTTGGATCAGCTGATGGCTTTTCAGGGAGTTTTTAGGACAGCCTGATAATAATGAATTACAGTAGTCCAGCCTAGAAGTAATAAATGCATGGATTAACTTTTCAGCATCAGTCTGAGACAGAAAATATGACGCGGTTAAACACATAATACAGACTGGAAGCAGCACACAGCAACAGTGTGTGTGTGTGCCTGTATAAAAGTGTGTGAGCTTTAACAGCAGAAAAGCTGTATTAATAAAGTTTATTTGAAGCCAGGAGGGAAAGCTGGTGTCACAGCACCGTCATTAACACACAGCAGAATCTGGTGGATGACAGTTTTTATACCATTAAGTTAACGTGTAGATGTGTGTGAGACAGTTTTATTCTCTGTGTTCAGATTCGATACGAGGTCAGCGAGTACAAATAACTGTCCCGTTTTAGGTTCATATATTAATTCTTAAAGAACAATAAAAATGTTTTAAAGCCGCAGTTAACAGAAAAACGCAGGAATAAAGTTTCATCCAAAACAGACCAAGACTTCAGACCCTCTTATTATCCGCACTCTGAGGTCCCAGGGATCTCCAGGAATGGCGACTCTATTTTCCAAATAAAGATTTTGAACCGTCAATCAGAGCAGAGCTGCTCTAGTGGAGTCCAAGAATGAAAACATGAAGCTCAAACGATGGCACTAGTACACCTGGACATAAAGGATTAATAGGATGCATCGAACTCACCTCTGAAAGGCTTTACTGACTGAAACAGCCTGAAGCTGAAGCTCCCACTACCACCACTGCTGCTTCTGTTACTGCCTCCGTTACTGCTGCTACTGCTGTTTTACGGCCGAGCCTGTGGGCTGTAAAGTTACTGCTGTTCACACACACAGGACAGATGTGTGTGGGTGGGTGTCACACCTGGTCAGGTGAAGTCCACCTGGCTGCTGCCCTCTTCTTCGCGATCATCCTGCAGCTACAAAGTGAGCAGAGTTGTGTTTTCCCCCCTTCTTTTAACCTTTTGACCTTTCCACTGATTATAAAACCACATTCACGCACACACAAACATTTAAAGCATTCCTCAGACACAGTAAATTTCACACACACACACACACACACACACACACACACACACACACCGACTTCCCACGCACACAGATGCCCGGCTGGCCCCGCCAGGGGCCGGTAAACTGCGGTGTTTTTGTTATTCATGGACTCGGACGGAGCAGCAAACACTAACCGAGGCTGAGCTGTTTGGACAGATGTGCTCCAGTCCCTCCAGCAGACACGCACGCAGACCCCGGCCTACCAGCCGACCCCTCAGCCTTGACCCCTGTGACCCTCACAGGCAGCCTGGCTATGTTCTCAGAGCAGCATTTGAGCGGTGCGACACACAGAAGTGACCTCGGCCTGTTTTCCGGCTCAGCGAAGATGGACCTTATACTTTCAGCCGACATAACCATCAGTTAATAAAAGTGTGTTTTCAAGTCATCGGCCTTTAGGAGAGGGGCTCCCCCGGTGGGCTGAAGTTGGAAGCCTATCGATCCATCTTCTTAACTTGTAAACTCGAGTGTCCGTGTGGTTAAATCCTGGCTCAGTGTTGGCAAACGTGGGCTGAGTTTTGTCTGGTTATTAGCGTAGCCATTATGGCTGCATTTGGGTGGAGCTCTGCTCTTCCGGATGATTGCTGTCATCTCTCTGGCACAGTTGTAACTTGCAAGCATATAGCATTAATGAATTTCGATGCATAATAACTACTGCTTTCTGTTTTTTTGCATGTATCACGGGCTGTTTGCGATGCTGGATGCCGATTAGCATATCAACAGTCAAAGCCCTGAAGCTTCGAGAGAAGTGCCCTAAAATTAGAGCTCTGAAAGCCGCAGGTTTTATTCTTTTCCTCAGATCAATGGGCTTTCACTACATTAAGCTGTTACAGCCGTTTCGCTTGTTTCACTGTTGTCAGTTCCTGGTTTCACAAACACCCCCCCCCCGCTGTGAAACTGCCTCAGTTCCCACCTGTTAACATGCGTTTTCAGCCCAGTTTCCTCTTGTTCTCTGTGTTCTCCCTCCCTGCAGGGATCAGGTGGGAATGATGGCTCTCCCTGCTCCCAGCTCCTTAACGCCGCCGCTGAGTGATGGGAACAGGCGACGTACGGCTGCTTTCTCATAGCTGTGAGAGTTTGGTGCTGCATGCGCTCCTAGAGACCTGCAGAGGTGGAAGCAGTCACACATAAACAGCAGGAAAGCAGAGGCTGAGAAAGGAGGAAGAAATGTAGAATCATGATACGGTTTTCCTGCATATTTCTGAGCCAGGGTCACGGCGGCAGGAGGGTGAAGTTTCAACATAAAACTCAAACCCCCACTGAGGCTGGGCCATCAATGAAAAAGTTTAATTTACATCAGAATCGATGTCTGATATTTTCCTAACATTCAAACTGCTCACTTTAACTTCTGAACAGCTGCAATTAAAATGCACGGGAAGGACCGAAGCAGGCTTTTGGACCTGAGATATCTGAGTTTCACAGAGAAAAATCCTCCAACTTTCCCTGCACAGTTGCCTTACAATCAGCTGACTTCAGCACTGTGCGACTCTCAAGAGCCGAGATATGAGCATTCCTTTCATTTTCCCTGCAGGAAAGTGTGGAAGCTTTATTGTTGCATCCACAGTGGAAACAAACAGGTTTTTCACTGTATGGTGAAATTCTTACTTTGCCTTCACATGAAACAATTATAAAAATTCTAATAAAAAATTTACAAAAAATAATAAATAATAAATACACCAACAATGAAATGAGTTAAAAAAAAAAAAGACCTGAGCTTGAAAACCTGAGTTGTGCGAAGTTTGCAGATATATCTGCACCAATGAGTGCAATAGGAGATAATAATCACAGGTAAACCTGTGAGAGCTGATAATGAGGCTCACCAGGCTCATCCTGCTTTCACAAACATTAGATGTTTGCTGTCTCCAGCTGTTTGACTTCATTAAATACCTTAATATGAGCCACGTGTGTCTCCAAAGCGAGTGTGCTGAGCGTGGTCAGGCCCTAACGGCCTACACCTGAGAAAGGTGTGCTGTCACGCACCAATCACAGTTTCAGTGAGCTGCTGTCGTCATGTTCAGGAGCTCCACCACAGCATCAGATTATTGACTTTGCTCTTAGTAAAGTCTGATCTGTCTACCAAACTAAAATATTTCTCTCATTAAGCTAATTATTTTTTCAGTGTTCCTGTTTAAATTCACACAATTTTGAAAGTTGATAAACAAATAAGTGCTGTGGGTTTGTTTCCAGCTCAGAGCCCCCACTGACCCTCGGGTGGATGTTGGAGGACAGCTCTGTTTGTTCAAAACAGCTTTAAATCCTTTCTGAATCCATCAGATCTTGAGAAAGTCACGCTTGCCTTTGTTACCTTGTTGCAGGCTGACTGTAACGCACTGCACTTAGTGAATCATCTCTTGCTCTTTTGGTCCAAAACGCTGCAGTCAGATTCCTGACAGGGACAGAAAGGAGAGATCATTTTACTCCAGTGTGAGCAGCCTCGCAGGCTCCCCGTGCATTACAGAATCAGCATAAAGCTGCACTGTTTGCCTTTAAATGGTGTTGTGCCCTCAAATGTGGTGGATGTGCTGCACCCGTACACTCCCTCGGTCCCTTTTTACTGTCCCAGGACTCGTTTAATTTGGTGGGCAGCAAAGTTCAAACAGGGAGACTGAAAAAGCAAGATGAGGGAGCTCATCATGACACATTTGAAGACACACATGAAGACAGGCAGAGAAATACAGGAAGTAAAACTGGAACCAGACGCAACAGAAAGCTAACCTTCAAAGTAAAACAGGAAGTAAGCAGAAGACAAACACTGAGCACAGAGAAGAGGACTCACAGAAGAGGCAGAGGGGTCAGACCGGGAACTCAAACAACCGAAAAAATCAATCAAGATGTGAACCAAAAGTGAAGCTCGTCGCTAGAAGAAACATAAAGCATAAGCAGGAAGAGGAAGTTCAACAACATCAAAAGAAATAAAAATCATAATCTGCAGGAAATGAAAACAGAAAATTTAGCAAACAGAAAAAAGTAGAACAAGAAACTAGAAGCCAAAGTAAGACCACGACAAACCCAGCTGAGACCTGAAAATCAGCAGCTGCACTGAGCTTCCTCAATAAGTAATGTAATCTGTTACTTTTTAAAAACAGTTACTGTGAGTGAGCAACAACCCAAACCCTTCAGCCCGGATCCTAAACGTTGGTAAAAGTTGTTGTTTGTGTGGCGCGACCCACAGGACGGAAGTAACACACCTTCATCACACACACACACACACACACACACACACACACACTCCCCTCCCTCCATCTCTCTCACGCCGCTAACGCCGACCCTCGAGTGGACGAAAACAAAGTCCTCCCTCTCTGCCTCTCTTTGTTAGAGTCGGGGTGAGAGTTCATTTGCTGAAGAAAAGCGGGGTCAGATGCATCGATTTGGCCTTGTGACCGTGTGGGGAGGAGGAGGAGGAGGCTGTGCAGGTCTGACCTCTTCGTCACTGTTGCAGTTTCTGCTCTGAGGCTGAGGTGTTTACTCAGGCAGTGGGGGAACACGGGGGTATCAGCTTACCCCTCTGCTCAACTGGGAGCTAACCAGGCTTCCTATTCAGGCCGCACTGTCAGTCAATATCTTCCTCTATTCATATAAAGGTCAGCGGGCAGATCCCGGGGCAGCGAGGCCGGCCGGCGCTGAGGCCCGCGCTCTGTTTACGTGGTAACCCCGCTGCTCTCAGATACAGTCTGCTGAGACGGGCTTTAAGTCCTTTTTAATCATTTCTTTCTGATTTATTACAACCTGGGTCGTAACTCGATGGAGCCCGGCTCTCCTCCTCCTCCTGAGATCCGAGAAGGTGTTGACACGGCGAAAAGAAAAGAAAATGAATCATAGCCGAGTCCGAGTTTCTCTGAATGTTGTGCGACTGTTGTCCAACACATGGTGAAGGGCACGCACAGCCGGCTGCACTTTGATGTGGAGCACATGCGTTTTGCATTTAATCTGATTGCAGCGTCACCCTGTGTGTGTGTGTGTGTGTGTGTGTGTGTGTGTGTGTGTGTGTGTGTGAATCAAAGGGAGAGGAGGCTTAGCCTGGGACATGGTGTGTGACCCTGACAGTGTGAAACGCAACCTGACAGGTCAACAGGGAGGCTACATTACCACAAAGTCTCCACAGCATGTGTGTGTGTGTGTGTGTGTGTGTGTGTGTGTGCGTGTGTGCGTGTGTGCGTGAGCTTTTGGTCACTGCAGGGTGTCGCTCGGCCTTATCTGAGCAGCAACACAAACGTTAGCGTGCAACAACACATCTGCTAATCGAACATCTCATAAAGAGACCTCAGAGCGGGAAAGTTTAAGCAGAGGACTTCTCATCAACACACACACACACACACACACACACACACACACACCAGCTCACAGAGTGTGTTTGGGCATTAGCTGGTAAAGGCTGCCCTCCAGTGGACAAACAGGTGCACTAACTTCTACTTAGTTGTTCTTCATATGTGATCTTTATTTCTAATCCTTTTATGAACAGTTCTCTTTTTAAAATTACTCATTCAACTTTCAGAAACAACCAAAAGAGTCATTAAATAAGATGAGGTCATCCTTCATCAAAGGAGTCAAATCTGAGGCAAAGTTTCCAGCTGACTCAGAATCAGCTGATTTTATATATATATATATATATATATATATATATATATATATATATATATATATATATATATATATATATATATATATATAGTATGTATGTATATATATATATATATATATTTATATATATATATATATATACATACACTAACTGGTGTTTAATGAAGCCAGGCACAATCTTACCTTCATACTGAATACATGAATATTTTTGACGTACATGTTTGATCCTCAGAATAGGAAATAGCAGATGAAATGTTCAGGGTTGAAAAACACATTTAAGCTGCAAATAGTTCAGTTTTACTCCCACTCTGAGCATCAGTGTGATGGATCTATCAGCGTTTGAATAAACTGCAGGAGCAGACGCTGTTTGATCTGCTTTTACTGGAGGAAACTCCAAAAAGTGCATTCTGGGTAAACTTTGGGACAGGTGTCTGCAGGTTGGAGCATATGAAAGGGCTCCTTTGTGCCCACATTTTGGAATCAGGTTCATCTTCTAGCTGCATTTCTCTCAGTCATATTTTTTTTATATATATATATATATATATATATATATATATATATATATTTAATGTTGCTGTGGAATAACGGTGGTGTTGGACGGGTCACAGACATCAAGCAGCTTTAAGTCCTGAAGACGTTTTTATAAAATCCTTGAAGCAGCTGGATCTCAGAGGGTCTCGGGATCCTCGCTTTTACTCGCTTCATTAAACTTTAGATCAGCTGCTGCGCTGCGTTAGAAAAATAATCAACTTTTGGTCCAAAAAGAGTAAAAAGCAGCGAGAGTGGAGATGTGGAAGGAGACGAGGGGAAGCATCTGCTGACGGGCTGCATTTTTAAGAACATTTATGAAGCAAAACATCAGATTTGAGATAAAACTGTAACAGCGTCTGTCCACAGCAACAACATAAAAACGTGCAATCATGGTGCCACAACATTCGCGTGAGTAAACAACACAGAGTGTGGAGAGTTTTTCCTCTTCATTAGAAGAAGGAGATGATCTTCATTGTCATCATCTTTTTCTCCTCGAGGATATCCGGAGGATCTTTTTTTATGCTCTGGAATGAATTTTGACTGTTTTCTTCCATTTATCTGTAATTTTTCAGTCCTCTCTCTGGCTCTTTGTCCCTGTGATCTTGTCCTCCTCTCCCTCAGGGGTTTCCATCTGCCATCAGGACCTGGACCCGGTTCAGTGCTGTGTAGGAGCTCCAAAGTGCAATCAGTGCCTGAGCTGTCTAAATCAGAAACACTCGGTCCTCCTCTGATCGGCTCTGAATCCCCTTCGAGCTCAAACTAAAAGAAACAAACACGTTTTATGAATAAAAATGTTCTGAGTCACGATGTGTGGAGAGGAACAGGATGGCTTTAATGTGGAACTTTTCTGGTCTTACTGACGAATGCACATGTTTCACTAACGCTGCACCATGCGGTCAGCTGCAGGCAGGTAAAGGTGGGGTAAAAGCGCTTCTAAGAGCAGATAAGGAGCGCCCTGAGAACTGAATGAATAAAATATGCCTCAGGATCATTTTAGCACCACACGGCTAGTTAGTTGTTTGCTAGCAGATAACTAACTAGTTCACTGAGGTGATTCTAATCAGCACCAGTTTACAACCAGGTAAGGGTAAAGAAAAACTCGACAACATTAGAGAGAGAACCCTGATGATCAGTCTGTGAAAGCTCAGAGGAGCAGGGACTGCCTTTGAGCTGTTTTTGGGTTCCTGATGTTCCAGATGTTCTCAGCTGGTCAAAGGTCTGGACTGCAGACCGGTTCAGCACCCAGAATCTTCTACTGTGATGCCGTGCTGCTGGAATAGCTGCAGGATGCAGCTTAGCATCATCCTGCTGAACTATGAAGGCTTTGTTTGCCTGACAACGACATCTTCTGGATGGGAGCAGATGCTGCTCTGAAACCTGGATATACCTCTCAGCACTTTTGGAGCCTTTCCAGATGTGCCAGCTGCCAGTTCCACTGATGCACCCCCCCCCCCCCCCCCATATCATCAGAGATGAAGGCTTTGAACTGAGGGCTGAGAACAAGCTGGATGGTCCCTTTGCTCTTCAACCTGGAGGACGCAGCATCCACGTTTTCCAAGAAGGATTTGAAATTTGATCCATCTGACCTCAGAACAGTTTCCACTTTGGCTTCATCCATTTAAAGTGAGCTTTGACTTCTTTTTTGCATGATGGAGCTCTAACCTGTGGTGTTCCTGAACCCATGCGGTGACTTCCAGGACACAATCAGGCCTGTTTTTACTGCAGCGCTGCCTGAAGATCACAGGCTTCCAGCTTTGTCCCTGCGCACAGAGATTTCTCCAGATTCTCTGAATCTTCTGATGATATTATTACTGCAGATGATGAGATAATCACAGTCTACACTGAGCAACATTATTCTGAAACTTCCGCAATTTGTAGATTTTTGCAGATTGGTGACCCTCCACCCATCTTTACTTCTGAGAAACTCTGCCTCTCTAAAATGTTCTTTTTATACCCAATCATGTTACTGACCTGCTGCCAAATAACCTGATTAGTTGCAAAATGTTCCTCCAGCTGTTTCTTTTTGGTATGACTGACTCTTCCAACCTCAAATTATTCATGAGATAGAAAACATGTCTCAGTTTAAACATTTGATATGTTTGGTATGATTTGTTGTGAGTAAAACATGGGATTATGAGATCTGAAAATTATTACGTTCTGTTCTTGAGCTCAGTGTCTCCTCAGCAGGGCGAGGTTTGTTGTGAGTTTCTCCAACACCTCCACCCCTCCGTGTCTGTCAGACAGCATCCTGGTCGGGTTGTTTGGCCTCTCGTGTCTTCTGGCTCAGTTTGAGGACCAACAGGAACAGCTGTGTTGGCTCTGATCAAAGCAGACTGGGGCCTGAGCACCGTCAGTCCCTGTGTTCAGCAGGGCCATTCTGTTTGGGATTATCACACCTGTGGTTCAGGGATTAATCCCATCAGAGACATGGGAACCAGGAACAAGGGGCTACTGAGGAGGCCTGCACTGGCTGAGTGCATGCTGGGAGTCTGGCCCCGTGAATTGACTTTTCCATTTAACGATCAGTTGAATTGTTCTAAATTAGTTTGGCTTTGACTGTTAAAAACGATCTTCAGGCAAACTGCAGCCACGCTTGCACATCTGAGCCACCATATTTAGAAAGTTTAATTCCTAAAAAGCTCTAAAACTTAAAATGTGCAGGCAGTGGACCGTAAACACTGAAACTGATTAAAGTGCTGCATGAAGCATGTTATTACAAACTCTCATATAAACACTGTTTGTCATAGCCTGTATTTAAAAGATGGACGTAGCATGTGTGACATCACCCACTGGTTTGTGAGGTCATGCTTTTTAAACCAGCTCTCTGTGGCTTCTTTAGGTCTGAAAAGTGAAACCAGTGCCTTCAACCTTTAGTCTTTCCAATAACCACCAGGGGGCGAATCTGGGTTCTAAAAGTCTGATTCTATGGAGTCTGAGAAAATTAACCTCTTCCTCACCTGATTTATACACTCAGTAAATTATTTCCTGGTCAGTCACTAATTTTTAGTCATGCTGAATGCCATATGATGTTTATTTAGTAAATTATGGTCCCATCAGAGGCAAAAGGAGGATGAACCAGGCCAAATGGACTTTCAAAATAAAAGTCAGGGGATTGTTCAGTACTCATGTTGTTGTCCCGGACAGATGAAAAAATAAAAGTAATCCTCAAACTATACCAAAGAAATGCCACAAATATACAAAATCTTAGCCAAGCTTTAATTCATGCAGTGACGCCAGCATGTATTTTAAATTTTTTAAATGAGTGGCGTGTACAACAGGAAGGACTCAGACTCACTTTATGTCTGAATGAATGGATCTGAACAGAGTGTGTTGCCCTCCACGTACTGTGCAGACCGATTAACAACCTAAATGAAATGTTACTGAATGAACACGAGGTCTTTACTACTTTGGTATTTGCTAAAGTCTGACCTCTGACCTCTGAGTGTGCCTCCAGCAGCGTCATGTGTCCGCGCACGACCAGACGGAGCAGAAAATCCTCTCCCTGTTTGTTTAGCGCGTTCGATTGTTCCCGAGTCTGTTCCCTCTGAGCCCGTCTGCCCAACAGCTTAAAGTCACCTCTTCCCTCCCCGAGGGTCGGGCGTCTGAACCCCTCACACACACACACACACACACACACACACACACACCAAATACCACTAATGCCACTTGTGCAGCAGCACCTTTTCTCTGTCATTGTTTCACAAACATGGGCTTAACCCTGCAGGACCCTTAAAGACACACACTTCATTAACGCAGCCGCACAGGCGGCATCTTAAAAACACTCTTCACTTCCCCCAATTTACCTCGCCGCTGAAAACGAGGGACGCATTAAAGGAAAAACCTGAACCTTTAACCCCTCAGTGAGGTAGCCTGGTGGTGGCGGGGACCGGGTCCAGCCTTTATTTCCTGAATGGTTCGATGTGAATCCGATGCTGCACACTGAGGACCCCGTCCAAAACCAACTGAAATCATGATCAAGTGAATTGATTTTCTTACTGTGTCATGTATAAATCAGTATGCCCAACCCAATAATGAACAAACAGCCAGAGAAACACCCTAACACACAAAAACTGAAGTCAGTCAGAAAACATGGATGTGGATTCCACATCGGAAAAACCTGCTTTCTCCCTGAAGGCCACCAGATGGCGATAGCTGCGGTTGTTTTGACCTCTTTAAACTCTTTCCTGCAGAGTTCATGGACTCAGTCATCCTCATTCTGTCTTGGTCATACTCTGTTTTAGGAAGTTTTAATATGGAGGATTATTTGTGGTATGAAGCTGCACATTCATTGGCTAATGACTTGTCAATCACAGTTCATTATCCAATGAGCATGCGATTTTCACACACCCGCCCACCCCCGTCACACCTGGCTTTTTTGCAGTGGTGTAAACGCTCAACTCAAAGCTTCAAAACAGGACTTCACAAGTATACTTGAAGGTTAATTTTACTTATTGATGTTTGTGTTTAAAATTAGTTTAAAACCTTAAAACAAACTAACATCCTCAACAGAAACTGAAGGAACACAAACTATGACTTCGTGTCTAAACCAATACCAGATTGTACCACAGGATGGCGCCGTAAGTCAGCGCAAATTTTATTGAACCAGGAAGGTCTTTACAATTATATTATTTACAGCAAGGGCCTCTTGAGGAAAAGGAGGTAAGACTAAAGACAGACATGTGCAAGAACACGTCTGAAAACATCTTAACACACCCACAAGTGAAACGCTGCCCCCTGCTGGCGAAAGTTACATCCTGCAGAGGGTAAATACAAAAAGTACCTTTAAACTCAGGTATTCTTAACAAGGACCATAAGGAAGAAAATTCTGATTCCCACAGCCTGCCGTCCTCCTGGAGATCTGTGAGGGCTTCATTCCGATCATCTCGGTGTTTAGAGCAAAGATTTGTCAGATTTCCTTCAACTTTATTTTTGCTTTATTATTACAGATGAAGAAACCCAGCAGTGTACGAAGTCATTAAGGTCCATTATCACCCTGATCCAGCGCTCTCCTCCACCATTGTTTGTTTTTAGTCTACATCACAGCTGAGGTCAGCTGAGGGCCACCGCTTACATCCTGTCACGCTGTTAGGAGCCCGTCATCGCAGGAAGTGCGGGGAGCGCAGTTCATTAAAAGAGTTCAAGTAACAAAAAATAAATTAAAATAGTTCCTACATCAGAGGGCGAGCACCATCAGAACCATCCAGAACCGCAACCATCCAGACGCACAAACAGACCCGAGGAAAAATCTGTACATTACAGGAACCAATCAGCATCAGCACGAACTAAAACAGCAGCAGGACGTTAAAAGATCACGAAACTGTAACTGATAAAATAAACAGAAATATGAGAAAAATACATTTTATTCATATAGCAGCTTTCAATATAAATATCACAAAGTGCTTCGAACACGAAGACAAACGGTCACCCAAAAGTTTAAAAATTTGAGTTTTTATCTGCTTTCCAAAAGAATCCGAGTCCACAGATCTGAGAGCCTGCAAAGGCCTTCAGTCCTCAGCCAGCAGGTCCTGATCCCATCACTGAAGTCAAAGGTGTTCCTCAACACTCACGGCAAACATCACATCTGCAGCGCTCTCTCAGCATGAAGCCACACTGCTCTTCACTGACCGTCACCCTCTTCTCAGCCTCGCTTCAACAGCTCTTTCCCCCGATCCTCCGTGGCTCACCAGCTCCATCTCTGCAGTTCAACGCTTCCTCTCCACTCACCCTCCAGGGTCGTGTTCAACAGTCCCTGGTTTCATTTTTGTGACTGATGAAACTCAGTCTGCGTGGCTCCTTCCGCATTTTCTCGGCAGCATTTTCAAACATCTCTGATTTGGGTTTCCTAATGTTGGAGTAGTGTGGCATAAATTTACACTTTGACCCCCCTGAACCGGCCGGAGTCGTCTGGCGCCAAAACCAGACCCTGGGAAAGTAACAGGAGAACGAATGAGCTGATTATGCTCTCTCCACGTGGATTAATGCAGCTTTAAGTCCTGTATTCAGGATGTAAAAGCACTGAGATCCTGCTGTGTCACATACAGAACACACATACATGTCCTAACTCAGAAAAAACGAGTGAGACGCTTCAGGAAAGTCGGAAAACTCACATGCCGTGTGGACTACAGCTGCTGCAGAGCTGCTAGAAGAACAGCAGCAGCCACTGTGAGAGCTGCAGAGTGGCCAGGTAAACTCCACACCGCTGCACCTGCAGAGGCAGAAAGACACAGTCTGTATCCAGAAAGCTCTTCCTGTTTCCTGAGAGCTGGAAACAAAGTAAAGACCTGCTGACTAACTAAATGTGGATGAAGAGCGAAGATGCATGAAGTTATGCAGAGAGCAAATGTGCTGGTTTGGTGTGTATAATGTACACCTTTACAGTTGTCACCTGTGAGTGACACATCCTGTCATAATAAGAGATTTAATAATAATAATAAACTCTAAATGAAAACGTCTGTAAAGACTTTAATTAATTAATAATGCGTTACACAGTGTGTCCAGCAGGGGTCAGTATGTGACCACATACAGTATCTGACTGCATCAACACGTTTTTATTGATCAGAGTTTATCGATAAAACCATCTCGTTTGTTTCTCCCCGCAGGTGAAGAAATATCTGATTTCAGACCTATTGGATTTTTTTTCTATTTTCTTCATTTCATTAAATAATCTGTAGTTTTATTATGTTTTACTGTTTTGACCATTTAAACCTTTTAGGTTTTTATTTTAACTTTGCATTATTTTATTCCCTGATTAGAGGGTTTTTTGGGCATTTTATGTTTAACTTTGGTCTTTTTGTCTTTATTAGATACAGAGCCATCAGTGCATGTGCAGTGTATTTATATATATTTTCATTATTTCTGAATTTTCCTGTTCTGAATTTGATTTGGTGCAGCTATATTGCTTTTATAGGCATTTGTTGTTCTTGATTTAGATTCATGAGTGTCAGCTAACCAAACCAGATTTCTGGTCTCTTGGCCCGTGTGCTTCTTTCAGTGTGACGGGCCATACCTGACCCTCTGGGTGACGCTCAGCCTACCTTTGCTGAGAGTGTAGGTGGTGTTCAGAGTTGCATTCAGAGTGGGATTGTGGCACAGACAGGTCAGCGCCTGGTGAGGACCTGCAGGGATGTTCAGAGTGCTGCTGGAAGTGTAAAGGAGGTTTTCGGGGTCCTGCACTGTTGTCGTGTGGACGTCCCTCGGGTCCACTAAGGACTCAGAGCCGTTGTGCCGGGCGGTCCAGTGTATCTCTGGAGCTGGAAATGCTCCGTGCACAGTACACACTGATGTCATTGTTTCAGTGTGTACAGTCAGCCTGATGTCCTTGTAGGGCACTGAGGAGAGGGGAAGGCTGTTAAATTAAAGTTACTGAAAAAAGCCACTTTCAACTTTGAGATGCTTATTTGCTTTCTTAGTGAGGGTTAGATTGATTCAAGTGATATAATTCTCATTTCTATTGAGGTTTTGCAGACACATGACCACTAACCACATGATATCATCTTGTGTCTGCCATTGAGACTAGTCCATGACCACCTGGAAACCACCAGATGTGAAGGGAAAGTGAATATTCCCCAAATAGCTGTGAGAAGTCGTTGGAGGCTAACGGCAGTCGCTGCAAAAATGACCGCCAAAGTCGCACAGGCCTACAGACAAGTCGATGGCCCACATTTTCCCCAGCAACCCACCTGTTGCTAGGGAAAAGTGTATATTACACAAAAATCTTGTAGTGAATGCTGCGGTCGCCTTTGGTTTGCACGGCTAACAGCAACCACTAGCTCTAACCAGCAGCTAGTTATCTTAGTTTAACATATAAACTAGAGAAGCTAACCTGGTTCTGTCCAAAGCTAACAATACCTGCCATCTAGAAACACTAAATATTGACTTATTAATCTTTAAAGCTAAGCTAGCTGTCAGGCTAGCTTTGTATACCCATGCCTAAGAGTATCGATCAGCTAACAGTGGCTAACACCTCTAAATTTGCATAAAATAATTTATTCTGATCTTTAAGGCTAACCAACTCACTTAGCTTAGCATGAAGGCTGGTTCTATCCAAAGCTAACAGCTTGTTTTTTTATTTTTCTAAAAATGTAAAAGTAAAATTAATTATTTTAAATCTCTAGGCAGCAGGTGATTAGCTAAATCGAGCATAAAGACATTAGCATCTTTATGCTAACCCACATTAACCTGAGAGAATACCAACTGTAGGACTTCGATCACTTTTAAAGGTAGTGAGTTAAAACATATAAACTACATGATCATTTGTGTGTTCAGTCACTGTATGTAATCCACTACATTATAAAATCATATGATCTAACTAAAGTGAAACCACACACAGAGTTAAAAAAAAACGCTCACATATGTTCTCTTTTCTCTTTAATTCGAAACCACTTCTGCATGTCTACTGTGCACAAGCAGCCCTCACAGAAACCTCGCTGACATAATGCAGTTCATCATCGAACCCAAGTATCAGCCAAACCAGCTTCCTGTCTCACCTGTCACATACAGGTTTATATGGCAAACCTGTGTGGTTTGCAGTATTGTCGTCTCGCTGCCATTAAAAACTGTAGCGTATGCCTCAAAGATCCTCCCGTTATCCTCCAGAGTCAAATTGCCGAGTAAGGCTGAAAGGTTTCCTGTGATCATGTCCTGTGGGAAGGCCGAGACCCGCTTCCGATAGCGCTCGCTTATATGCCCCGGCATCTCCTCTCCTTTATTGAAGGAGTATAAAACCTCTTTCCTGTCGTCTTGCCAGTAAAACCGAAGATTACCCGAGTCTGTGATCTTTTCAAATGGCATGCTACACAGCAGGAGTGCTGAGTCCGTGATAGTGGTGTTGACATTGTGCACAAGTTTTGAATCAGGCACTGAAATTGAGAAAAAGGACAGCAGTTAATGACTCTCAAACACTGGTGTTGGAGTGTTTGGACGGCTCAACAAAACACGTCTAATGCGAGTTTCAGGTCTAACCCAGCCAAATCCCACAGAAACCAGTTAACTGCACTTGGTTTCTTTCATGTACACACACACACACACACACACACAAACTGGATGAAAATGTGGATAACTTACCAAACAGCAAGATAAATAAAAGTCCAAGTAGGAAATCCATTTTAGTGTGGATGTCTTCTAAAAGCTGAGAGGAAAACACTGACTTCAGACACGTGTTGGATAGATATGGCGTATCTTCCACTTCCTCTTATGACAGCATTATATGTCATCGGGACTTCCCTTAATTCACTTAGGTGACCACTTTTAAAGTAATGATGTGCATCTGTGAAAGGCCTTTCTTGTTGCTGGAAACCAGCTGCCTTATCAAGATCGCTGTGGTTTTCAGGTTATGTAGTATGATGTAATGGTGAGGGTTATTCACCAACAGGCGGGGAAGTGTAAGAAACAATAGAGCTGGCCGTGAGATGAAATCCCTTTGATAGAAAACCAGGAAATCAGCTGTTTTGTGAAGTTCTGTAACCTCGAGGTCACTTGAGGTTCCCTCGACGCGTCTGCATGTGAAACTCAGTGTAGGTCAGAGGGTTGCAAAGAGGTTTGAGGTTAAACAAGAAGCCTGTTTGTGATGTAAACTGCACAGCTCGCATTACTTCCTGTTACCTGAGCATCTTTGGTGGGGTTTTGGTTTTCTTTTACGGTGCATCGTGGCGTCTCTCACCCACATTTCCTCTGATCACTGATCTAAAGTCTGTGTAATTTAAGTTGGTCTTTGGCTCTGCCTCACAGCTTTCATTCACTTTGCTCTCAGACTTTTGTAGCCAGAAGTCCAAGAATCCTTCACAGTGACCAAAACCCAAACCCCACAGCCTACCCCAGTGGTGACAGGGCGAGGGCGGGGTACCCCCTGGACAGATCTGTCGCAGGTCTAATGCACAGAGACAGACAACAAGCCACACCCACAACCAATTTAGGATAGCCAGTTAACTGTAGGACAAATATATGATTTAATCCCAACTTCCTAAATACCTATCCATTCATTTTCTTCCACTTATCCAGTCATAAGCATGTTGCAGTGGCATCAGGCTGAGCAGGATGTTCCAGACTTCATTTCCTTCAACAATGTTCTTCCTGGTGTATCCTGAGGAATCCCCTGGGTGGAGCAGATAAGGAGTCCCCTCTATAATGCCCTCTGTACACCACCACAATGGACTGTAAACCAAACAATCAAGATGTGACTGAAGTGCAGACTTTCCGCTTTAATTCAGCGGGTTTTACAAAAATTTTGCACCAACTGTTTACACCAACTTAACTACAGCATTTTTTCAACACAGAGGTTAATGGGTCAGCTGGCTGATGAGCAGTGTCACGGCCAGGTGAGGCCTGCTCCTGTTATTTTATGACAAATGAAGCAGACATGGTTGATTCAAAGTGTTGATTCGAAACAACATCTAACCAAGTCAAGAACACTGTGGAGGAGGCAGGAGGATCACTGTGAGGGCCAGCAATCAAGAGAAGAAGGCCCAGGACCAGACAAAATGTGGTTTTTTTGTTACCATTTGAAAGGAATAAAGAAGTTCTATTTAATTTGTTGTAGTCACATAAGTCATCATTTCATCCAAAAATAACTATTTCATACATGCTTCTGCACCACATTATGAACCGAACCCTGAGATTTGGTACCGTTACACCCTTAATGAACAAGTCAGTCTGATCTGAGCCCAGTTGAGCAGCTTTTAAGTTATTAAACACAACCCTGAAGGCAGAGACCCACAAACAAGCAGCAGCTGAAGGTGCTGCAGTGAAGGTCTGATGGAGCAGCTCAGGAGGAGGAAGCACAGCATGCGGTGATGTCCACGCTTTCAGGACTGACTGCAAACTCTTTTCCTCCAAGTATCAAAAAGTATCTTCATATTTATGTTAACTTGGAATGGAGTCTTCCCAAATGATATGAAAGGTTATTCCAATATGGAAAATTACATACCCATTTCTCTTCTTCCACAATTTTCAAAAATATTGGAAAAATTTTGTTACACAGTTGGATTGCTTTTTGGAAAAAAAATTAATTGCTGTGCGAACAACAAGGATTTAGAAAAGATCGGACCACTGCATATGCAGTAATGCATGTGTTAGAGGAGATATAATTAACAATTAAATTAACCCCAGTGGTTCATCAACTGTGGCACCTGTAAAAGAAGAAGAAAAAAACATACAAAAAACAAACAATACTTGGAAAAATAAATTTATGTAGGAAAAACAAAACAGAAACAAAGCATGGTTACACAAACCAACAATTTTGTTGTGTTGTGGGTGCATGAGTGTCTATGTCATGACATGTACTTACTAATGAGGCTGGAAAGCTGCAGGTCCGCCCACCAAAAACCAGAGTCAGGCAGAGAAAGACCCGGGAAACTCAGGCCACCCGCAGCCCATCAAGAGCGTCGAAGACCCGCAGCCACTCATTCCAACGACACCCCCCCAGTTGAGGGGCAAGGGCCACAGAGAACCGGAGGCAATGGGAAGCCAGCCCTCCCCAGAGGCCAGCTGGCAGCAGGGACCAGCACCCTGCAGAGTCCGCCCCCCACGCCAAAAAGGCCAAAGCTGCCCCGGACCACAACTCCCAGAGGAGCAGGTCAGCACCTTTCCGGCTCCTCTCTGTAACCCTAAGGCACCCACGCCCTGGGGGGGGTGGGGGGGGGGTGCAGGAGCGACCAGCAAGGAGCAGAAGGGAGGCAAGGCACAACACGGCCCACACCCAAATCCAGCCATACACACACACACACACACACACACATGCATTGGCCACCCAAATACACAGAGACACACATTCAGCCCCATCCACCCACCCTCTGAAGTTTGGGCAGGTGAACACCCCACCCCCACCCCAGGGCCAACAGCAAACCAAAGACGCGCCAGCCCGGCCCCCAAAGCACCGCCTGACCCCCACCACCTGAGGCGTAAGAAATTGGGGTGTAGGAAACTTTAGTTAATGACAGTTTTATTACAAAAACGAGCCAATCGCCTGATAAATAAGGCGGGCTATCACGAACAGAAGGTTTATTATAAAATAATTCAAATAATGCGTAAAGACCCTGCAAGACTGTGTTCAAAAACTGTGTAATTCAACAAAATAAACACAATCTGAGAGATGAATGTACGTTTATTTATGAGGCCAGAAAAGGTTCGAACACAGATGTCCGTCTCTTCTTGGAGCTCAGACATGAAAACATGTAATTCTTTATTTGTTTTCAAAAAGAAAACACTACAATATAGTTTTTATAGTTATATGATTGAATGAATGTTTTGTTTTTTGTGGGATACAGGTCACAAAACTGTGCATTTCCTTTTCCTATATAAACGGTAACTTGTAAACGGATGTAAATTTTGAGTTAAGCATTTAAGCTTTTGCTTCTGCCTGTTTTGGTCTCACTGACTGACTGTCAGCCGTGCTTTTAAAAAGATTTATATCACTATCATTTTGCAGCATGCACAGAATAAGCAGCTGAGGTTGGACTCTTCCTTTCTGAGCCTGATCGTTATAGCGTTGGATTCCGGCCTCTGGAAGGTGTTCCCGATGACTCAGATCGTAAATGCTGATTTTAACCCGAGTTCCTCGTCTCTGCGTCTCTGAGGCTTGAAGAGTTCGCACTGACGGACTCACGGCCTTCGTTTATATCACTAAAGCCTTTTAAAGGATCTGCGGGAACGTTTTAATGCTCTTCGGCTCGTCTGTAAATGCAGAAACATAAACACGTTAGCAGACAGGACTTGACTCCTGAAACAGGAACCATTAAACCGAGTGAGTCACGGCTTTTGCTCTTTTACCCAAGTTCAGTGAAATGTTTTGAGCATTTCTTACACTTCCTGTAAATTCATCAGAACACAATAAGCAGACGCTGGTTTGTGATGCCGTTCGACACGCCGTTGCTGCTGAGGCCGGGGATTTCTGTTTCACCCTTTAACTGGGAACTGAGTTCGTGTGGCATTTCTGAGCTCCTGCATGGATTTCCCCGCTTGCCTCGTTTTCCACACTATAAAAAAATACCCACACTGAAAACTTCAGTGTTGTTACTGAGAAGCTGTGCCACTAGGCTGAAGGTCCGGCCTGTCGGGCAGGAAGTGGGAAGTCCTGAATCTATTTATACTGCGGGGGGGGGGGAGGTTTCGGAGCATTCTGGTTTAAAGGTAAAGACAGAGGAAAGATCACTGAAGGAAAGTTTCTGCTGAAAGTTTGAATTCAAAGACTTTGTGCAGCTAAATGAAAGAATGTTTCACTGAAGAGGTGATGGACTGGGAGGCTTTGGGGATTGTTTATCATGTTTCTTTTCTGTGTGGACAGGCCTTTAAAACACTCAACAGTTTCAACTTGAAAGTGCAGGAAACAGGAAATCTGATTTGATCTCGAAAGCAGGCTCCAAAACGTAACTCCCGAGTTTCTCCCGAACGCCTCCCAGTGAACTACAGCTCTGCCGTTTCTCCTGGGAAACTCCTGAAATGTGCGGAATCTCCAGATGTTATTCTTGTCATCCAGAAAGTTTTGTGTTTGTCCAGTGCTGTTTTAAAACTTGAGGACAGTGCAGCCTAAGCTCCGCTGGTTTTCACTGATTTCATACACTGATCATACACTGATCTAAATGTCATCCCCTAAAACCCAGCCAGATTGGCTGTTGGCCCGTGTGACACATAGATTACAATCAATCACTGATACTCCTGATTGCAGCTCGTTATGCATATAAAGCACACCTGTCCACAGAATCAGGTTCTTCTATTCATTCCGGGCTCTCCCTCACCGTGGGAAAACAGGACAACACTGTAGACCTGCACAAGGTTCCTTAGGAGAACGTGCTGCAGTCAGATGAAACCAAAATCGAGCTCTTTGGCATCAACTCGACCCATCGTGTTCGGAGGAAGAGGAATAAAACGGCATCCCCACAGTCACGCACAGAGGTGGAAACATGATGCTTTGGGCCTGATTTGCTGCTAAAGGTACAGAACGACTTCACGACGGGTCCACGTGCTGTAAAATATTAGACGAGAACCTTAGAGCATGACAATGACCCAAAACATACCTTGTAGGCAACAAAGGAGGTCACATTGAGGCCATGGAGTGGCCTGACCTCAGTCCTACAGAAAATCTGTGCATGGAGCTGAAGCTTCAAGTTTCCCTCCTGAGGGATCCAGACCCAGTGACCAACTACAAGCAACATTTCACCTGTGCTCACCAACAACGGTTCCTCCACCCCGAGTCTTGTTTTACTTGGGGATCAAATATTAGCATCTACTGAGCACAGCTCGGCTCGACTCGGCACGGTTTGAAGGCGTTTCCATTAGTACCTGGTACCAGGTACTTTTTTTTTAGTACTCACTCAGCTGGGGTTTAAAGCGATCCGAGAATGTAACGCGGGAGAACAGCACGCCACTGATTGGCCAGGGAGCGTCATCGCTAGCGGCGTCATGAGAGCGACTCCTTCACCAGAATCAGCCGTGCCACTTTTAAAACGGACAGCAAAAAACTGGAGGCCCAAAGCACCGGTTGAATGCCCACACCGACAGCTCGCAGCGGTAGTTTTGCAAATGAGAGCCCTCTGAGACGCACACACAGCATAATATTACATCCCTATACCGCCGGGCGATCGCCGCTGAAGTTGTTTTTTCTGGAGTTTTGGTTGACAGTCTGTCTCCCTCCATTAAAATTAAACTACATGTCGTCAAATCTCTTGATGGGGACAGTAAAGCATCCACCCACTGGTTATTATAGAAACTTTATTAGGGAAAATATTTAATAAATTCACTGAAGCGCTGATCAGAAGGACTTCAGCAGTATGATGAATATGCTGCAGCATGTTCATCACACACACACACACACACAGACAAAAAGAACCTCCCACACTTTGACAGGTGTTTGCAGGTATCCTCACACAGGTGACATCATCTTTTACTTACAGTCTGTGCAGTGATGCAGGTGAGGAGCGCTACCTGCCCGCGTTTTCTTCCATATTTACATTTATTAAAGATTTTAGCTTACACTGTAAAAATTTAACACGTTTTTAGACGAAGCAAAAATCAGACGCAGCCTCGTGTCGGCGGCGCACGGCTGCAGCTCGCCGTGATCCCTCAGAAGGTCCGTCACACAAACATGTCCCCCCCCCTTAAAGTGGAACGGTTCAGTTCATGATCCTGACATTTGTTTCTCTGCTCACAGAGTCCGCAACACAACATCAGGACTTACACTAAGCCTCAGCATCCTCCTCAGAGCCTTCCCCGCTCTCCTCATCATCCTCATCCTCCTCCTCTTCTTCTTCCTCCTCCTCTTCCTCCTCCTCATCTTCCTCTTCTTCCTCCTCCTCCTCCTCCGAGGACTCTTCATCTTTTTCTACAGCTGGCATCTTGATGATGATTTCATCATCTGCCTCATTGTCCGCCGCCGTGGACTTCCTCTTCTCCAGGAAAGATGGCGTGCAGACAGGTGTGCTGTCCTGAAGAAGAGCAAAGGGCACACTGACTCACTGCACCATCTGGTGGTTAAAAACTGGTACTGCACAAAAATACAGCATGACGTTTATGAGCCATCAAACTCAATTCAAGCGTTTCTACAGATTCTTGATCATTGGAGACTTCAAACTCATGAATTTACAGTAAAGGTCTTTAAAATGTTGGTACATGGGTTTTATCACGCTGCCACCGACAGACACACGCGATAAGCTTTAATGCACCGCAGTCGTGTAGGCGCAGTTATCTGACCCCAGACCACCGAGAGAGCCGGGGCCATTTTCAGTCTGCGCCCAACGTCAACCCGAACACCACAGCGGGACTTACATCAGTGCAGGAAGAGGTGTTCCCGGCATCAGAGCACGACTTCTTCTTGGGAACCTGAGCAGCCTGCAAGGGCACAGAGAGGAGCCAAGGTTAAGCTTTAAAGACCCGAGCACGCCCCCAAACTAAAACACATTCAAGCTGGGTTTAGAGCCGCGCAGCAGTCCAGACTGCACACAGCATCTGATGCTTCAGTCTGCCTCGCAGGACAGTGACGGGAATCAGCTTTCACTTTTTGGACTGTAGACGAAATATTAAGGACACAAACTCTTTACAGTGCAGCGTCTCTGCAGCCCACCCGGCCTAAATCCACCCTCCACATCGTAAGATTTTATGTGTTAAAGACTTTTTTTTCGCCCCTCGAATAATCGAGCTTAGGACGGTCTTTCTACAACTTTTTTGGGCATTTATATTTAGGACACTGAAGTGGGGAGAGAGCTGTGGTCTGTGGTGCTTTAGCAAATGATCTTCAGCATGAGTCACCGGCTCAACCAGGCGAGCTATGGCAGTTTGGAGAAACGGCTTCAAACACAAACAGGTTGATCAGTTTGTGACCGGCCGTGGATCCAAAAACTTAATCTAATATCTCTGCTCCATCGTTGCTCCAAATTACACAGATCATCACCCGTGTGCTCCTGGATCACTGGGAGTCAGAACATCCTTAAAAGGCAGGTGGAAAAAATTTTTTTAAACTGCCAAATGAGGACCTGAGTGTGCTCTGAGGGCTGTAAACTCAATATATTTATAGCACAGAGGGTAAAATTTTGCATGACTTAATTTAATAAAGTTATGGTAAATAATCAGCTGATTCTGCGGAGGACTTTTCCCCCCCGATTTGGCCGATTTTATACGAAGAGCTCTCTGAAGCATCTGAACTGATCTGAGCTGCACGGACGCCGGCAGGAAAATAAAGATAAATAATAAAAACCTCCAAGATTCAAGGTTAAAGAAAAAAAGCTGTTTACAACTTTCAGTCTTAAGATGCCCGAGAACACGCAGAGTAACGTTCTCCTCGACTCCAAAGGGTTAAAACTAGAGCACAGAAATCTAAATTAAATTATAATCGTAGCTTCTTTTCACCTTTCAAACATCTTTCTTGAGATCAATCATTTTGTTTTGCCTCCCAGCTCATGCTTTTACTTTGGCCTTGCCATGAACTCCACCCCCATCAGGCTGCGACACGTTACACTTTAGTTCCACTGAATTAAACCGGAGCACTATGAAGCCGGACGCTGTGATTGGACGCTCCGGCGTGCGGACACTTACGAATCCGGGGAAGTCGTATTCGATGCCGTACGCGGCGAGCCTCTTTCGGAGCTTCGACTCTTTGCGCAGCAGCTTTCCCGTCATCTTGGCGATTTCCTCCTCCGTGCGCTTCTTGTTGTAACGCGTTACCGCGGGATACGACGGCTTTTTGAACTGCCTCTCCGAGCCGACGAAAAGCTTCTCGTGCACCTTCTCCGGAGGCATCACCTGACCTGGAAAAAAAAAAAAAACATTTAGTGGAATCATTCCTGTGAATCGGGATCGATGAGGCAGACGTTCAGACAGGTGGCACTCACATTTGATGAGCCTCTCCCCCATCAGGTAATTATTCATCGTCTCTGCGACGATCTTCGCCACCTCGTCGCAGTCAAACTCGATGAAGGCGTAGCCTTTGCTGTTACCGGTCTGCAGGTGAACAGAGACAGAAATAAAGTCACTCCCAGGATCTGACGTCAGGTTGATGCATTTTCGCTTCCTGCACAGGTGTGTCGGCACATGGGTTTTATCACCGCGCCGGCGGGCGTCGCGGGTGATAAGCTAAACGCGCCCGAGTGCTTTAGGCTCAGTTATCTGACCTCAGACCACTTTCACATCTGACATCATTTTCAGTCTCAGCCAGAAGTCCAGTTTTTACAGAGCGAAGCCTCAGAAAGATCTCATTACTTATTACACCAAATAAGAGCGTGCAGGAGGGTGGAGGCATCCGGGGGCAGCTCGCGTGTTGCTTGGCTGCACCCACCTAACTTTCAGCCTCCACATTTGGCTCCCTGCTGCGTTTCCAAGTTCGTGGGCAGGATTACCTTCTTACTCCGGGACAGCCGCAGCCGCAGGATCTTCCCAAACTGCCCAAAGTAGGATTTGAGCTGCGGCTCCACCAGGTTCCTGGGCAGGTGGCCGACGTAAACCACTCCTGGGGTCAGACGGCTGCTCTGTTGGGGGGGCAGACCAACGATCACATTTTAATTTCAGAAAACAAAAAGATAAGAAACCACTTTTTTGCATTAATTTCCCAGAAAACATTTTCCCGGCTGTGTCGTCATCATCTCAGGATCGCTCAGGTTCTCTGAGGCGGTCGGCATGGCGACCATCATATGCTCCACCGCCTACGCCTGCAGACGACCCCGTTAGAGGGTCGAAAACACCATCTCCTCTGCCCTACCTGCTGAACAGACGACCTCTGACCCCCCACCCCCAAAGCATTTCAAAATTAGTTATTAGTTATATTTTTGATTATTAGTTCAAAGTCATCGTTTGCACTTCAGCGACTTCATGATGTTCAGGCCGATTCATAACAAGTCGATGAGAATAGAAGAAAAACCATCTCTGCTGTAATCGAGCTGCTTTAATATGAAACTGAAGCTAAATGATAACTTTACACACACACACACACACACACACACACACACACAGAGTGAGGCTGACTCTAATAAGCCTACAAAATAAAAGCCTCTTTGGCAGAAACAGCCTGACACACGTTTATTAAACACGTTCTTCTCACTTACTGATAAGTTTGTGCGCATGTCTGAGGACAGCCATCTTTATGTCTCTGTTCTAATGAAATTCTACTTTTTTTTTACTCAGTCCCAGCAGTCTGTAATAATACTGAGCCGAGATGTAATTTACTCTTTTCCAACCATTTTATGTATTTATGTTTATTTAAAGCGCCACTCGCCATCTTCGTCCTGTCGTAATAAATTTCGGCCTCAGGTGTGTACCGCTGCTGCACGTGAAGGCCCGACTGATGCGTCACATCGAAGCCCGCGAGCCGCTAAAGGTGTGCCCCACCTGCCGTTGCGATCAGACCCGGGCTGATCGGGACGACACCTGCGGGGCTCGTGGCCTCTCTCGGGGCCACATGTCTCACCCACCTGGCCCGACTTCTTCTTCTTCTTCACCTCCTGAACCTTCTTCCTGAACTCGGACTCCTGCGCGGGATTCAGCGCCAGCAGCTCTTTGGCCGCAGTCGGAGCCGCTTCTGCGCCGCTTTCACTCATTTTCAGCTGCTCGAAGCTTCAGACGCGACATACACCGAGACAAACGCGCAGCTCTCCTTTAACCACGCTGCCGCTGATCCACATCCGGCCGCACGTGAACTGCACGCCAACGACTGACGCAGAGACGCGTCACGGCTCTGCGCAGCGACGCCTGCAGGCTCGGAGGTGCACGGTGCACAACAGGAAGCGGTTCTGTTTTTCTCTGGTCTGCACATCATCATCATCATCATCAACATCAACATCATCATCAGGGTCACTTCTGATGTTCACCTGGCTGTACGCGCCCTCACCTGTGCAGTCTGAGAACCTCCAGGTTTTCCAGGTATAAGAAACATCCTCAGATGAATCCTGATAGAAACCTGCTTCCCCCGGGTGGAGTGATTATCGGTAAAAACGATAGGAGACAGACACACAAACACGTGTGAAATCAAACAAATGCACACACGAGCGATCAAAGAAAAGATGGAAACCTTCACCGGAGGAGAAAAATGTGACAACAAGGGTGAAAAATGTGAAAGAAAATAAAAAGGGGATAAAAAAAAAGAACAACAAACACGCAACACAAGAAGACACACAACAGTGAAACAGCTGTGAAACATTCAATGTGTTTATTTAGTTTTTATCATTAACGGGCATCGATAAAATAAAGTTTGTGTGCAGCACATTATAATCTCTGCATATGATTTTTATATAAAACCATGGTGTGTGAAATAACAAAAATGCTTAAAAGAGTACAATAATGTGGAACAAAATCATAGAAATCTGCACAAAGATGCAAAAATATGCAGAGAATAAACTCTGACCCTGAGACGGAGCTGAACTTTGACCCTCTGAGTTGAAAAGCCAAAGAAAAGGTTCAGCTGCAGCTCTTAAATCACAGCCAGAAACACTCTGATTGGTCATCAGGTCTCAGTTTGACTCAACAAACAGTGTTTCCTCTGTGTGTTGAACTGTAATTATTACCTGTATTCATTCACCTTCACGTCCCTTTTTTGTCACCTGGCTGTGCGCATCCCAACTCTGACAGTATCAGAGCCACGACTGTAATCATAAAAAATACACACATAACTTTAAAATCACCGTTTGAGGGCGGGGCTTTCAAACACACTAACACACAAATAAACCAATAACAGCACAAACAGTGTTTTATTCCTTCTGCTGCCTGGAAAATGTTGGAGTACCTAGAAAGGGAAGGAGGAGCACAGGAGGAGGTGGAGAGGAGGTGGAGTGCTGCTCAGTGAAATTATGAAGCATCCAGCCGTCAGAGGCAGATCAGCACACGGCAGCATCAGCGGGCTTAAATCCATGACATGGAAACCAAAGTCATCTACTTCACAGTGAACGGGAGACCGGAGCAGGCGGAGTTCCCGGTCGACTGTCCGGCTCAGGACGTCAAAGGTAGGAGGTGGAGCTGCTGATTAATGTTGTTTTATATGATCAAATGTACTCCGGCGCGTCTGTGTGGACAGGTGGGGTTACAGGGGGATATTCTCATTGTTTCAGTGCGGAGGATTCAATCTGTCTGCAGCAGAAATCAATAAAACCAACATAATAGCTGCAGACACAGCTGCGGCTGACAGCTCCTCACCTCCACCCTCTCCGTGCCTGCCTCGTTTTACTGTAACTGCGAGCAGCGCTGTACTGCATCCAGAGTACTGCATTCAGCTGCAGTTATACTAGTCTCTAAGTTTCCTGCACCCGCAGAACCGTTCTGCACCGTTAACATTTACCTTTATAAGCTGCGGTTAGGATTTCAGTTCTGTCCTGAAACCTGGGTTTATAACTTTTGATAGACCGACACCGACCCTGTGCACTAAAAGAAATTCAAAAAATAAAAACTGCATAAAATAAAAATATTAAAATTCATAAGAAACAGAAACAAAAATGCAAATAAAAAGAAATGTGTTAGAAACACTTTAAAATATTCATAGCAAATAAAATAATTTTAAAAACGCGTGAAGGGTGTCAGTGAGGCCAAAACGGTTGCACAGTGAGGCGGGGTTGAACTCTGACCCCTGAGTTAACAGGAAGCTAAGCAGGTACAAACTCACACCGACCCTCTGGTTCTGAGTTTGGCTGATTTTAGTGTTAAAGCCTCTGAGTCACTGCTGAAGACGGTCAGGAGGAACTTTTCCTAGGAAAAAGGAAACGTCTGGGCACAGGCAGTTTTTATCAAAAGTCTAAAAATATTTCCAGCTGGGAAACCTGGGATCACACCTCAGATGTGGAGCCATTCCCGCCTGGGAACTGAATCAGAAACACAGATACTGTGTCAATAAACAAAAGAAAACACTAGTGGAAAGTTTTTTAAAGCTCAGAATGAGCAAAAGTTGTTACATTTTGTTTCACATTGATATTTCATGTCGAAGTTGGTTACTAACGTCTGTTCCCTTTGACCCAAACTTCACGAACTTTGAGGTGAGACCGTGAAATAAACCTCAAGCTGCTGTTTTCCAGATCTGTTCCGCTCTGCCGCCGAGGCCGGACCCCACGACATCCTGAAACTGTACAACCCCAAAGGCAACATCATCAACATCTCCCCGAGTCTGGAGCCCAACAGCCCCAACCTGTGCTACAAGCTGGAGGTGGTGGCCGCCGACTGCAACAGCGAGCCGTTAGGTATCCTTAATTAGGCATCACGGGACCTGCAGCAGCCCGGTTCACATGGAAACCGCTGACGGTCTCCATCTGTCCTCATCATTTCAGGTGCCGAGCTTGCCGGTGCACTTGGGTTTGATCTCTCATCCATGGAAAAGAGGTAGGCAGGGTGGGAAACAAGGGAAAGAACATCCCTAAATAGGATCATTTAGTTATGTTGCCATCAGTCTCATATCAGGGATCAGAGGCCAGAATTACCAAGAATCTGAGACATCACACGCACAGCCAAAAAGCTCACAAATGATCGCTTCACTGATCCCAGACTGCAGGGCCTGGAGAAGAAAATCCTCATCGAGGCCGGAGAGACTCCTGCAGTCGTGTATGAGATGAAGAAGCAGGTGGATTCATTCAGAGAGAAACTGGAGGTATTCCAGCAACGTGTCCAGTGTTGTGTTTAGAGCTTTAGACCAGTGTTGGTCTGTTATTCTGTGAAATATGTCATCACGCGCTTCACTGGACCGCAGCCGGGGGAACCCCATGACCCGGTGTCACAGCGTAGTGGTGAAAATGTCAGATAATAATTTGCGCCGTGAGGCAGATTTGTGTTCAGTGCTGCTCACGGTGTCCCCGTTCTTCTTCAGAGCGTGGAGCATCTAAGCTGGCTGGGGCTGTTCAAAGATCTTTCAGAGGGAACCCTCAAGCCCTCGCCATTCTACCACAAAAGAACGCTGCGGAAAACCAAGGAGGAGTGTGAACACGTGCGGGAAAAGTTCCTGCAGATGAGGTTTGCAAAATAATATATAACCCCTGTGCTTTCAGATGTTGTGCGTTGGAATATTTTGCCACTCTTACCGCTCGTGCCGTCACGTTTGCAGCTCTCTGGAGGTATCTGAGGAGGTGAGGCAGTACCTGAAGACTCCGACCTTTGATAACTGGTAAGTTTTGCTTTAAAATGCATGAATCTGATGGCTTTAATGTCACCTGTTGAATCTGTGCTCGTCACCCCGGTGCGTCTTTGTGATCCCACACAAACAAGCGCAACCCCGCTTCCTCCGCGGGTAGCGAGGCGGGCGGGCGGCTGATGACGGTCGTGCTCGGCAAACACGTGTGATGTGCTTCTGAAGAGGCTGGAAGCCCTCACCCTTTTCTTCTGATCCACACACTCATCTCAATATGAATAGGCCTGGTTGAGGGCTCGCTAATTGAAAGAAGGTCTTCATAAAAGCTTTAATCAGCACACCATGTTTGAAGTGACCTCCAGCCTGTATTCACGAAGGTTCGGTTTTCTCTTCATTTGTCCAAAAGCTTTTAAAGCAAACCTGCAGCAACAGGATTCCTGTAAAAAAACAAACAGATAAAATGTGCTTTTTGTTGCTTTTTGCAATGTGAGCAGTGTGTTAATATCAGGGCTAAATCCGGCTTTATTCTGCTGTCAAGACCAAAACCAACAACATGCTCGTCTGTTTCTCAACTCCAGCCTCTCCTCATGGAGACTGAAAACAGACCAACATGTGTTTGAAAAGAAAAGAAAAAACATCTGAGTCTAAGAATATATCCAGAAATCGATGTTCAGTAGATAGATACAAACGCTGCTCGGAAAAATTCATAAACAAATAAAGGAACAGTTTGAAAACACATCAGATCCAGATGGGAGGGAAAAAATCCTGCAGAGGTCTGTGCGTCCCTCCATGGATATGCCTCCCCAGACCACCACCAAACTGGTCCTGCTGAACGATGTTACAGGCAGCAGAACGTTCTCCACGGCTTCTCCAGACCCTTTCACGTCTGTCACATCTGCTCAGGGTGAACCTGCTCTCATCTCAAAGCACAGGGCACCAGTGGGCCTGCCGGTCCTGGTGTTCTATGTTAATCAGGCTCCACAGTGCCGGGCAGTGAGCACAGCGCCCACTAGAGGGCGTCAGGCCCTCAGGCCACCCTCATGAAGTCTGTTTCTGATTGTTTGGTCAGAGACATTCACACCAGTAGCTGCTGGAGGCCATTTTTTTTAGCTCTGCAGTGTTCATCCTGTTCCTCCTTGCACAAAGGAGCAGATCCTGTCCTGCTCTCCTAGAGGAACTGCCTGCCTCCTGGAGTCTCCTCCACGCTCTGAGACTGTGCTGGGAGACACAGCAAACCTTCTGGCAATGGCACGTATGGATGTGCCATCTTGGAGGAGTTGGACCACCTGTCTGTCGGGTCCAAGTATCACCTCATGCTACCACCAGTGACCCTGACCCTAGCTAAATGCAGAGCTAGTGAAAAAACAGCGATGGATGGCGGGGGATTCGGCCGTGCAGCTCACCCGGCTCTCCTGTGTGTTTTGTGTGTCTGTGCAGGCAGTGGGAGGATGCAGAGATCATGGTGCTGCTCCAGGTCATGTACACAGATCTAGAGTTCATAGCGACCTTCAACATTGAGCCTGAAGTCTTGCAGCAGTTTCTGTTTGAAGTCTATCGAAGATACAACAACATTCCTTTCCACAACTTCAAACACTGCTTCTGTGTGACCCAGATGGTGAGTGTGTCCAGGATTCATTCTTCAAGATAAATGCAGTAAAAGTAGACGGCATGTTACGCCTCTGTGTATCAGAGTCCCTTCGTTTGCCTCGTCTTTCTTCCCTCTGAACAGATGTACGGGTTGATCTGGCTGACTGACCTCAGGAGTAAGATGGACAGCGTCGACCTGCTGATCATGCTGACCTCTGCAGTCTGCCACGACCTCGACCACACAGGGTACAACAACGCCTATCAGGTACAAGACCTTTAGGCTTCCTGAAACTGAGACCTTCACTGTAGCTTGTTGTCCCAGCTGGAGTTCCAGTGCTGTTAGTGTGCATATCAGAATACGGGAATTAATCTGAGATTGAGCCCAAAAATGATTTCAGACCTGTTTCCAATACCTGATCATGTTTGATTCATCTCAGTTTAAGTTAAAGAGCATTCAGATTTGTACTTTAAGAATCTAATATGGGCCATCCTTCAGATAAACGCTCGGACTGAACTCGCTCTGCGCTACAACGACATCTCTCCTCTGGAGAACCACCACTGCGCTGTAGCGTTTGAGATACTGGAGAGGGTAAGAAAGAAAGTCCTCCGCTAACCCGTGTGCACGCATGCATGCAGCCACAGTGACCGGAGTTTTTGTCTCGTAGACAGAGAGCAACATCTTCAGGAATCTGTCCATGGACCAGTACAAACGGATACGAGAGGGGATCATCAAGTGAGTTCATCGTCCAACAATCGTGCTTTTAATCGCGAAATCTCTGCACTGACTTTATAACGTGATTATTTCAGATGCATTCTGGCCACCGACATGTCGAGGCACAATGAGATTCTCAACAAGTTCAAGTCCATCCTGCCGACCTTTGACTTCACCAACAAGGACCACAGAGATGTGGTGAGACAGCAGAAGGCCATGGAAGCGTGGTCAGATCTGCTCAGTGATGTCAAAGAAACCGTCTATATAGATTCATATTTACAGCTTGTAGCCAGAATCTACTAAAAAGAGGGAATTTTAGCCACTTGTTTGGAGATCCACACACTTACAGGCTTTTTTAAACATATCTGCAGTTTCCAGAACCAGAAAGTAAGATTTAAAATGGTCTTCTGTGAACAAGAAATGAAGCATTTCACCGACAAAATGGGTCCAATTTAATCAGCAAAGGCGAGTGAGCTGCATCCATAAACTCTACAGGTGCAAATCCTCTCATTTTGAGACTTTAGGCTCCAAATGGCTGAGGTATTTAAAAGAATTCGCCCACTGTGCAGTTATTGTGAAGGAGTCATTAGAGTCTACAGCCTGGAGCCTCTGCTGGACGGCAGAGGAACTGCAGCTTCTTCTTCTTTGGCTTTATTTTTCAGGTCCCGAGGTGCATCTTTTATGATTTTAAATTAAGATGTTCCAGTAAAACTTGTTAATTTAACATCCCAAACAGCTCGTTGAGTTCAAACATTAACCAGGACCTCCAGCGGTCTCCCTGCGGTTTATGTGACCTGCTGTCATTTATTTGTTGTTGTTTGTGCAGCTGATGATGATCCTGATCAAAGTGAGCGACATATCCAACGAGGCGCGGCCCATGGAGGTGGCCGAGCCCTGGTTGGACTGCCTTTTACAGGAATTCTTCAACCAGGTACCGACTCCTGCTGAACCTTGTGAAGGCGGTTCAAGAAGGATACATTTTAATCCTTATTTGGTAACTTAAAGGGGGGCCTGGATAATTGTTCCCGCAACATTTATCACACTGATTCCTTTGTTCCTCCTTTGTTGGTGCCGTTCATAATACACAAATGCATATGAACTCAAAGTTTCATAAACTAGAAGATGTTACCTTTTTAAAATTGAGCCAATTTCGTGTATCTTACATTTCCTCTGGGTATGCAACACGACCTAGGCTTAACCTTTAGCAGGCCACTGGTGACCAGGTGGATGATAAAACAGACAAAGCCATCTCCTGTCTTCTTGTCTTCCTGTCAGAGTGATGTGGAGAAGCTGGAGGGCCTTCCCGTCACCCCGTTCATGGACCGGGACAAAGTAACCAAACCTTCATCTCAAACAGGCTTCATCAGATTCGTTCTTCTGCCCCTCTTCATCGAGCTGGCCAACCTCTTCCCTTGCCTGGAGGTATTAAAATCAAAGTATGGTGGAAACACGCTGTATGTATTTTTTCCAAGATTTAATTTAAACTCTCTCTACAAGGTGACCAAACATCATAAGTAAGTGGATCAGTAGGAAAAAAAGATTAAACATAAGGAATGAAATGGAGTAGAAAACAGAGACCGCTGAGGAAAAGCTTCACCCAAAGGAGATAAAGTGAAGGCAGGAGGTCCGGTGTATTTCAAAATAAAACAGGAAATTAACCTCAGGACATGCTGAAGTATAGCCAGCCCCACTTCAGCATTAACAGTTTACCCATGTTTTTGGTAAAGTGTAATCAGCTCATCCTACTTTCAATAATTCTGCAGCAACACATTATCCACCCTGTCCGGAAAGCTCTGGACTACTACACAGAGATGGAGAAAGCTCTGGAGACGGAGCAGCAGAACCGGGTCCAGAGCGAGAACGCAGCCAAGAACAAGGAGGCGACGCCGGCGGGAGGCCGACGGGACAGCCAGACGGACGGCGGGCCGGACGGTGGGAAACCGGCCGCACAGTGAACGGAAATCACCTCATAACCATTTTACTGTAGTTTATTGGCTGGGCTGACAGACCGTGATGTGCTGTGAGCAGTTCGTCCTGGAGCTTTTCTGCACGCAGTGTTGATGTAATCAGAATACAGCAGAAATCTATTTTAAAAGAAAAGCGTTTCTCACAATTTCTATTTTATAACAGAAACGTTATTTTTGAAGGATCAGGAAGCACCCTGCACGGTTACTCTGGTGCTGACAGAGTCCAGACTGAACTGCGCTGTAATTTCTGCTGTTGGTGTTTGTGGTTGAAATAAAGTGTGTGCGTGTTTGCAGTCAATAAAACACACAGCGGGAGTGTGTGTTCCTGTTATTGCTGTATGCATACAACACACACACACACACACACACACAGGTATCTTTATTACCCTTTTTGTTGCTTCAGAAAGAAAATCCTCATAAAACAAACTCAAACACCAAATCAGCAGGCGGTCACGTGACCACAAAGCCATGTTAGCCACGCTACACTGAAAGCTGCAGTTCCTCTGACGTCCAGCAGAGGCGCCACAGTGAGCCGGTCCCCATGCTGAAACTGTCCAGCAGAAACAGCCTGATAGAGAAACTGTTTGGTCTCTGTGGATAATTTTGCCCTTCATAACAGCTGCAGGGGGAGAAGATGTGCTTAAAACTCACCTGTTTTAATAAAGTTTGCATTATTAGGGGAGTGGCCCCTCTGACTGGCAGGTGGATGGTGACACAGGCGGCTGTAGCTGCTAGCTGTCTTCTAGCTTCACCTAATCTCACTAGAGTCCCTGAACTGGACCTCTGCACCGTGTTTGTACTGTTGGAGCCTTTTGTCGATACTGATTAATGTGATTGTGTGTCTGCCCGCACACACACACACACACACACACACAGTCTGCAGACGCCGCCCTGCTGTCCAAATAGGGTCATATCTGGTCCAGCTGGGATCAGTGGATGTCACAGCAGCTGCATCCATGGATGTGAAAGAACGCAAACATGAAATCAACTAAATCCTTCTCCTCACGTTGCTGCTTGTTCAAGAGCCATTTTTTCATCTTTCTTTGACCGTTATTGATGTTACTTTATTCAGGTAAAGTTGTGTATGATACTGTGACTGACAGCTACTCACCTGTGGTCAAAGTTTTACTCCAAAAAAACTTTAGTTTTATAAAAGGGGCTGAAACCGCTGCAGTCTGCCTCTCTGTGGGTGTAGGACGCCTTACTGGACACTAGGTGGCGCCACTGCAGGGCTTAGAAAGGAGATCATTTTGCAGGGCTGCAATGAAGAACAGGTTTGTCTCCATCAGGACGTTTAAAGCTCAGAGACAGACAGTCAAAGCCTCGTTACTGCAGGAAGTTTCCATCTGACCTGCTTTAATATTCAGGTTGTTGCGTCTCCAGAATGAATCAGCCAACACTGACATGTAAACACGAGGATTTTTTAATACTTTTTGCTGATATGTTTTCTTTTACACTTTTATCCATCACTGAAATGTTGACTGGTTACTTTAAAGAAACACTTTTTAAAGTAATGACATCACCTTAAGGCTGTTTTCCCCTCAGGAGGACAAAGGACAGCAGGGTGTGTGGGGCCTCTCTCCCCTGAATGAATGCTGGTATGTGCTCTACCCGGGGGGGGGGGGGGTCACGATTCATTCAGCGCAGTGAGACCGAGGGCAAGCATGGCAGCAGGGAAGAAGTCCCAGAAAGTCGTTCTTCAGCTCAACACTTTATCTTCTCTCTGTTAGAGAATCAGCTGTTTGCTGCCGGTGGTCCCATCGCTGAGTGAATAATCAATGTAGCCCCGACAGCTCCGGGCCAAATAAAGATCTGTTCTTTATTTAGGCTCTTATAATGAGAGGAAAACTTGGACTGAAAGAAGAGAAGGGCAGACAAGCTGCGTCACCCAGAGCTGCTGCAACAGCTGCTCAGCAGGAAGGACTCAGAGCGAGAGGCCAAATGGGCTCAGATCAAATAAAAACACATGCAGAACCGTAAAACGGTGAACCCCTGCTTCAAGTATTGAACATTTAGAGCACATGTATTTGTCCACTCCAGGGAACACAGCTTTAATCGGCCTAATCTGTCATAAGGAGGGGGACGGGCCTCAGCTGGCCATGAGGTTATCCAGGGAGGGATGAGGGATCGTCTCTGAAAGTGTCTTCACTTCAACCACAGCTGATTTAAAACCCACTCAAAAGTGAATCAACAATAAATGCTAACGAAAAAGCAGAAACGAGCACCAGCTCAGCTGGATTCAGTTCTCCACGCCTTTCGCTGCTGTGTGGAACTCCGGGTCACCCACTTCCATCTTTCCGGCCCGGAGACGGCATATTAGAAATCAATAAACACTCCGTGTTTCGGCCTCCAGGCCATCCTCTCACCCTGCAGGTGAGCAGCCTCTGGAACAGCCTGTTACTGTTTTCCATCAGCTCCACTCGGAGTCACGTCGGAGTGTGGAGGCTTTCTTCCTAAAAAGAAACGTGGACATTTCTATGGTTTTATTTTCATTTCTGATGATTTTTATGCCTTATGTAGAACTTTGTTTCTTTAATTGTAACCTGTTTGCTGCTGTGGGTTTTTGTGTGAAGCACTTTGGATCCGTTCTTGTTGTTTTTAAATGCGTCTCAGAAATAAATGGTTCCGTTAACCATAATTTAGGTAACTTTGAGCTGTTTTTGCTTCCAGTGAATCACGTGATCGTTGACAGACGCAGACTCCCACCCGGGCGCGCTGTGACGAGCTCCGGCTTTCATCCTGTTTGAGCCTCACTTTCTCGGCACGCCGCCTGCAGTGGGTTCACTTTTAGGGTGGATTTTCCGCGTGTCCTCGTGTCTTTTTTTTTTTTTTTGGTTGTGTGAACTTGACCCTCGCTGCTGATTGGTCGGAGCGTGGCCGACGCCTTCTGACCGCACAGCCAGTCGGAGCCTGCGCTGGCTGCGCGCCGGTTCCGGGGATCCGGGAGGAGGTCTGTGAGTGCGCACCGGGTGTCCGTCCTTCCCTTCGTCACCGAGCAGTCGTGCAGATTCCACGGGGAGCAGCCGGTTGCGTCTAAGGTTTATTTTTAAAAGAAGAAGAAGGAGGAGAAGAAGATGGATCCGCTGGTTGCTGCTGTGGACCAGGGCACGAGCTCCACGAGGTTTCTGGTGAGTGAGATTTGGTGGGGTCTCTTCCTGCTGTGTTCAGGGACAGGGACAGCAGCTGGGACAGCAGAGCACTTTGACCCCGCAGTCATTCAGGTTCACAGGCTCGGTCTTTTACGCAGAGGCTGTGAGGAAACAGGATCATCGTGGACGAAGGTCTGTTTGCAGAAACCAGCTCTGATAGTTTCAGCTCCCTCTGTAGATCATCCCAGGAGGAGGGGGCGGCAGATCTCATTTATTTGCCTGATTTTATTCTGGGGACGCAAATTTATGTAATAAATACTGTGAGGGTCGAGGCAGCAGCAGTTTCGGGTTTTGATATAAGTTTGTATTAAATAAGAAAGAAGCAGCCGAAACAGATTTAAATATAAAAAAGTATTAAAAAAAAAGAGGACCGGCCCAGCACGCTGATCCGCAGCTCCCACCTGCTGTAGGTGTGATTCAGGTGCATTCATGAAGACTTTAAATCAGTCCTGCCGGCTGGTCCCTATGAACAAATTTGGACTTGCTTAACTAGGTCAGCTGGAAGATTGAGCTTTTGGCACAGAGAGCAGCAGCGAGAGGCTCTGAGGAGGTGGAAATACTCTCAGAGAGAAGCTCACATTCTGAGTTTTCTGAGGTGTAACAGCTTCCTCTCATAAATGAATGAATGCAATTTCTTTTCTTGTGTTCGAGATTTAAATGTAGCCAATAATTATGGAAGTCCGCAGGTGCTAAAGTCTGCCCTGAAAGCACCTTTGACCCTCCGTGTTCATCATCAGCCAGCATAACTGAGCAGCAGTAAAACTTTAACTCCTGTTTTTGACTTTTATTGAAGGGGACACTCCATTATCAGCGCTGATTATTACCCGGCCCTCATTTGTGTGTGCATATTTGATAATCATATAAAAACAAACTTTATTGTGTCTCAGTGCTGCTGAAATCCTACCTCGTTGTCCTGTCTCATGGTGCCAGAGTGGAACACTGATTCATAACATTCAGGAGGTTGGATTCAGGTCTGGGGAATGTGAGGGCCACACAAAAGCATCAGCGCCTCCATCCTCCAGGAGCTGCCTCCATGCTTTGGCCACATGAGGCCGGGCATAGCGCTGCACCAGGGGGAACCGAGGGCCCGCCGCACCAGTATAAGGGCTAAGAGTGGCTCTGAGGCATTCAGCCTGGCATGAAACTGCAGTCAGAGTACTGCTGGCTGGCACATGGAGGTCTGTGTGACCCTCCAAGATATGCCTCCTCAGACCATTACTGACCCACAGCCAGACTGGTCATGATGGATGATGTTACAGGCAGCATAACACTCACCACGGTGTCTCCAGACTCTCATATTTGTCATGTGCTCGGTGTGATCCTGCTCTCATCTGTGCAGAGAAATGGGCACCGGTGCTGAGCTGCACGGTGCCGGAGCACTGGTCCCGATTTCTGACATCACCCAGAAGCACATGATCCTGCATCCTTCTGTGGGACTCTGGCAGTGCTCCTCCTGCTCCACCTCGCACGAAGGAGCAGATATCGGCCCTGCTGCCGGATCTCCTCCAGCCTCCTGAGAGTCTGCTGCGAGACACAGCAAAGAACGGTTTCTGCTTCCTAACTGAAATGAGTCCCATCAGAGGGAGAGCTCAGGTTTAGTTTTTTGGAGACAAAGCTAGAGCGGTGAGGCTGAGATGATTTGGACATGTGCAGAGGAGGGATGGTGGATATACTGGACTAAGGATGCTGAAGATTGAGTTGCCAGGCAGGAGGAAAAGAGAAAAATCTCAAAGGAGATTCATGGAGGTGGTGAAGGAGGACATGCAGAGGGCTGGTGTGATGCTGGGATGGGGTGAGATGGAGGCAGATGATTCAGAAAGAAGAATAAGAAGAAGAACTGGACACGCTGATATCCCTGAAATTTAGCTGACTCTGTGTACTGTGATGATCCAGTGTCCTCTTTGTTCCTTTCAGCTGCGTAACTAAGAGTCAGAAGGACAAAATACTCATGTTCAGCTCCCCCCAAGCTGATTATTTGCTTTTAATCCAGCTGTGGGACTGCTGAGCAGGCTCTGCCGGGACTGTGCAGACACTCCGACCCGCGGGTGGATGAACAAGGACTGCGGTCACCAGCTGACGGAGGCGAGAAGCAGCTGCTCGTTGCTTCATCTGTTTATCTGTGACAGATAAACAGACGGATGTGACGGGCCTGTGGATGCGGAGGAGCACGGTTTATGTGCTTATTCACTTTTTAAGAACCAGCGGGTGCAGCTCTGTTCTCAGGGGAAGCTCTGGTTTAAACTTGTGTTCGTTTTGGGATCAGCAGGAAAAAAAGGTCAGACTGAGTTCAGGTCTGATCGGTTTTCTGTAAGCGTGATGATTCAGACTTTTAACATCGATGGTGCAACAATGAACTAAAATGACGTCAGTCGTCCTCCTTGCATCTCCCACTCTGTCTTTCATCGCAGGCTGGGTTTGCTCTCGTTAGCTTTCCAGTGTGAAATGAGTCTGGGAAACTGAAGCTTCGACTTCACGGCTGAAACTTCTCTTGAATCACGTGTCCTAAAAGCTTAATGGGTGCAGCCGGGTGTGTGTAAGTGCTGCACTGTGCAGTCAGGAGGTTTATCCTATTACCTAACCAGAGAAAATGCTGACTTCTGTCTGTCTGCAGGCGACGATGAACATGCTGCCCATGTTAATTCCCTCCTTTTCTGCAGCACCCAGCTCTTCCCTTTATCTGCTCTCCCAGAAAGCTCCCCGAGGTCACATTTGAGCCAATGATCAAAGCATTACCGGAAAAATTAAACCGTTATAGCTTTAATGTGTTCCTTTATTAAATGAAGCTACCTCCCAGAGATTTCCCAGTCTTTGTTGACCTTTGACCTTTTTGTATTTCTGTTCTTGGTTTCTAACGAGCCGTGTTTCTCTCCAGGTGTTCAATGCAAAAACAGCCGAACTGATCAGTCACCACCAAGTAGAGATCAACCAGAGTTTCCCCAAAGAGGGGTGAGTGACTCAAACTTCACATTAACACAATACGATGCTGTGTGGCTCCACCATATTCTCCTGGTGCACAGTATTTATTTATTAATTCGCCCAGAGACTCGTCACTGGCCGCAGCTCGTGTTGTCTCTGTACAACCAGCTTGAGCCTCGTGTTGCTTTGGCAGCTCGAGCAGTTTGTGCGCGAACAGGATGCTCTGCAGTTCCAGTTTTCGCACACCTTTAGGGGTCCAGTTTTCAGGTGGCGCGAGACAGAGAGCAGAGGAGAGAAACCAATCACAGTGGGGCTGAAATCACAGAGGTGCACGTGCTATAATTAAAGAACAGAAATGGAGTAGTTTAGTTTTTCAGGTTTGATTTTTTTGGGGGGGGGGTGCCAATTGGATGAGCTGTCCTTGAGAAAGCTGAAAGCCATGTTAGAAGGGTGCTGTGGTAGTTTTAAAAAATTATTATTTAGAGAACAAAGTAAATACACTTCCTACAGCACGTGGAGATAAAAAAGAAGCAGTTTTCACGGCTTTTCCTGCTTTGGAGTTGACCCTCTGGGGATGTGATTACACATGTCAACATGACAGGTCCACAAACAGCTACTACAAGGAGTCTGTGTTACCTCATGCAGCACTTTTCTCTTATTTTTGGCCATTTGGTAAATGAGTAAATGAAACTCCGCTTTGGAAAGAAAAAAAACTTGTTGACTTGGTGATTTTTGGAAGGCCAGAACCAAAATATGCAGAGAAAGCTGTGCTGCGCACTCGGCTGTGAAACCGAGAGCAGAGGAGAGAAACACAGCAGAGAGCGTCACACTGGGGCTCAAACAAAGCAGGTTCACATGATGTAATTAAAGAACCGAAATGTAGCGCTTTGTAATTTTTCATTACAATAATTAACAAACATTTACTGAATTAAAGATAATAAACATGATGTATATCAGTCAATATCCGCGGTGTAAAGCAACACATGGGTATGTTGGCAGATGTGAGGCGCATGCAAAACAAAAGTTAAAGGATAACACAATTAAAAGGAATCCAGCGGGGTGCCACAGGCAGAGAGCAGTCCTGATCCAGGGAAGGTGGGGTTTGAATAGTCCTGCAGGTGTTCCAGTGACCTCCTGCAGCTCCACAGAGGAACCCCCACAATGTAAAACACACACAGCACCGTCACAGGAAGGTGTGAGAGTGTAACAGAGGTGAAGCGACAAACAGAAAAAAGCGTTTTGCAAGAGTTAGTAGCTGCACTGCAGATGCTCTTTGTAACCATCTGAGAAGCTCTTTTCTTTTGTGCTGTTTGGATTTTGCCACCACTCTTCTCTGCAGATCACTGTAAGCTCTTAGATATTTCTGGGCTGCATTTGCAGTAAAAGCTGCACAAACAGCATTCATTCATTCTTGGTGGTGCTGCAGTCAGGGCACTGTGAAGGCTCCAGCTTATGGAGCACGCAGGGATCTTCAGGCATCCTTTGAGCCATCGTCTCTCTTTAGAAGAAAATCCTCATTTTCAGATTCACTTGGCTGTGACTGCAGGTACACCACACCTATTTCCGCCTGCTTATGCCTAACAGCTGCAAAGGTGTGTATTTTTCCTCATTTTAAAATTCCGTCCACTTCCCGCCCACATTTTCCACCTCTGAAGCTCCTCTGTCTCATCCACATATTGGTTTTCCGTAATTCACTGGCTGACTTTTGTGATGTGGCGGCAGCTAAGTGAGCGGAACGGGATCGGCGGAAGCTTCCTGCAGCTCATCGAGCAGACCTGCAAGTTTCTCATCCTTCAAAATCTCATCTGGACTTCCGGAATTACGTTTGACTGCCGTTTCTTTTCTTCCCTTTCAGAGTCGGAAAATGTATGACTTGGATTAAATTGTTTTCACTTCATAAATGTAAATGATGAATGATATTACCTTTCTGGATGCACTGCCAGGATCGTCAGACTGTAACGGCAGCACCTTCCACCTCCTCTGCTGTCTTTGACCAGTTTAACCACCTTTTAATCTCTTAATTTTGTTCGATGCACAGCAAACTGGGTCTAAGGTCCAGATCAGATTTTATTTGTGTTCTTAATAAAATGACCTGGTAGCTTTTTAGCCTTAAAATGTAGAAAAAATGAAGTTTGGCTAAACCCGGGGCTTCAAACCTCGTCTGCCAGCTCCCCTTAAATCAATATTTGCTTGTAGCGTTTTAATTGCAGTGTGTTAAATAGAAGCTCTCCGGATTTCCTCGTGTCTGAAAGGTGCTGTGCAGGTAACTTTGCCTTTGACGGGTTGTAAACGTGCTCTGCGCGCTCGTGTGTTTGTGTGTGTTCAGCTGGGTGGAGGAGGACCCGCGGGAGATCATGCAGTCTGTTCACGAGTGCATCGAGAGGACCTGCGAGAAGCTCTGCAAGCTCAACATCGACGTCTCCAACATCAAAGGTGAGACGCTGACAGGTGGATGAGAGGGGAAACCAACAGAGAGGGTCGGGGGGGGGGTTCACTCATATTTTGATGTCTTGTTTTTGTTTCCAGCGGTGGGAGTGACCAATCAGAGAGAGACGACCCTGGTTTGGGACAAAGAGACCGGCGAGCCGCTCTACAACGCCATCGGTGAGAACGTTGGCTCCAGGGTTTCTACATCAGTGTCAGACTCGCTGAGCTCTGCTGAAGTGGATTGTGTAATGTGGGACATGGCTCAGAGCATGACCCGATTACAGCGGGTTGCATCCTGTGTCGTGTCTGTTCACGCCCCACCAAAAACAGCTGCAATCACTCCCACTCACACAGGCTTTCATTCAAACTTCATCCGGGGCTTCAGGCCAGTTTACCAGCAAGGTCCCTCATTGGATAAAACCCAGCAAAGGTTACACCTCTGCTACGCCTCTCACAATAAGAGAAAAAGTCCTTTCCTTGGAAAAGGTGTGCACACCATTTCCACACAGAGTGAACGAGCTGAGGGAACATCCAGTTTTCTGGACTGAAGCCATCATGAAATGCTTCACGTCGTCCTGTGTGTGCAGGACGGGTTAGGGTAGGGTTAACAGCCTGCACCCAGACCAGCCAGATTCATCACTTTCTGCTTGTGATCAGAAGCTGTGGCAGATGGAACTTCAAAAGTTCCTTAAATCCCGTTTTCCCGGTTTCTGGTGGGATCGGGAGCTTCTGTTCCTTCATGTAATCGGCTCTCGTTGTGGGAAATAAAAACGTCCTCCTGAAGCTGTCGGAATAATCACGTCTGTCTGCGCTGAAATGCAAACGTTTGTACAATATAAACGGACAGCAATAATATTTCTGATAAATACGAGTGAAGAGTAATCCATGTTTACAGCTGTGTGTAAATCAGACGGTCTTTTATCCACAGAAATGCGGATCATTTACTATCTGCAGAATTCTAAAATCCAAGTTAGACTGAAGATTAAACAATATTTAACCTGCTAGTTTGTCCGTACAAAGTCCGCTCAAGCAAAAGTTGTATTGTCAAAGCAGCACTTTTCTTTCCTTCATGTGAAGAAGCACAGCTGAGACACATTACTTTCATGTTTTAAGGACGATAAGGTTTCATTTCCATCTCTGGCCACCGAAAGAGGGGACACGCCTGCGAGGAGGTGCACCCACACCTTCTAGAATCATTTATGAACGATGGCGTACGAACTGTGCAGCTCTGTGAAAATAAGCAGACCTGCTCCGCAGCAACATAACATTTGTGGTTGTGGTGGTCTCAGGCTGCAGCGGGTGTCGGTGAGTTTCACAGCCAGCTGCAGGAACGTGCAGACGGGTAAACACTAGACAGGAAGGACTGGACTTTAACTGCTTCATGACCAATCTTTCAAAATAAAAGTGAGGACATTGTTCACTGGGATGTTTTCTTTCATCCTGCAGCAGGCCCGTAGCCCTGTTTGCTTGGATGAGCTTTAACCACAGAGTTTAAATGAGGTTCAGGTCTGGAGGCTGTAAGGAGCGTGGACCGCCCGAGCCTCCGTCCCAAACCTCAACGTGACCGCCATCATTCCTGCCATTTCTTTACAAACCGAGGGAAAAATTACCTGAAATCTTCGGTTTTCTGAACCTGTTTTTGTTGATGGTGCTCAGAGCGCCCGGTTTCTGTGACGTTTAGATCTCTGAAGCAACAAAATGAAGTTATGGCTGCTGTTTTCTTTGCAGATTTACACACTTCTCCCAGATGTTTTGGGTTCCCATGTTTGAATCTTTCTCCTGTCCTGCTTTGTGTTTAGTTTGGTTGGACCTGCGCACACAGTCCACAGTGGAGAGGCTCATTAACAAAGCTCCAGGAAGAAACAAGAACCACCTCAGGGTGAGAGACGATGGGCAAGAAGTCGGTAATAACTGTGTCAGGATAGAGGAACACATGGAGGTGTAGGGGTAACGCAGAATCAGACACCTGAAAGAAGGCGGGGCCTCTTGCTTTCACTTTAAGGCTTTTCTTTGTTGAAACGTCTTCCTGAGCTGTTTTTGCCATCCTCACCTTCACAGCATAAGACGGGCCTTCCCATCAGCACCTACTTCAGTGCGGTGAAGCTGCGCTGGCTGCTCGACAACGTGGACGAGGTGCACGAGGCGGTGCTGAGCGGGCGCGCCATGTTTGGCACGGTGGACTCCTGGATCATCTGGGTGAGACCTGTTGGAAAGCTGCACCTTTCCTCTGCTTCTTATCATCAGTGTGTGATTTATTTATGCCCCCCCCTCCCTCAGTGTCTGACGGGGGGAAAGAACGGGGGGGTCCACTGCACAGACGTGTCCAACGCCAGTCGCACCATGCTGTTCAACATTCACACCATGGACTGGGATCCTGAACTGTGCAGGTGAACCAATCACACTACAGACTGTATATAAATGATGGCCGTCACCCTTTGCCATCTGAAGCCTTGATTTTTAAGTCTCGACTTTAGCATTTTGGCCACGGCCATCTTGGGTTATGGAGCCAGAGGTGACCACGTTTGGACAAGAGGTTTGAAGAGCTAAGGTTAGCAGGTTAGCTAAGGGAGCGTCACAGAGATTAGAGCTAATTATTGCTAAATAAAAAACACGCACCAAAACGGGAGCACAGACATGCCGGGTGACCTGTACTGCACAGCAGCCATATCATTGGCCGGATAATGGCATCAAAAAGGCTCCAAAAGGTTCCAACAGCACTAACACGGTCCAGAGGTGCAGTTCAGCCTGTGCTGCCATCCACCCATCAAAGAGGCCACGACCCCAGTAATACAGGTATTACTGCACAGTACAGTTACATAGCTGTTTGTATCAGGCTTTTTAACTTTTTTGGGGACTGAGTGCTGGATTTACACACACAGAATGAAGCATTTGAAGTTATCATCTGCTGCATGGACCGGACTGTGCAAACACGTCTGTTTGCACAGTCCGGTTAAAGCTCATTCGCTCCCCATTCAGGCAGCTAATGAGCCGTCACTTATTGCGAGTAGTGAGGCGAGCATAGAGGCAGTGGAGATGACCTTTAAAATTTATTTCTTTTGAATCATAAAAGCTCAGAAAGAATTGGGCCGCATCCTCCTGTCAGCTCTCCGTCTCCAGAGAGCGAAACAAACAGGAAGCTGCTCGGAGCTACTGGCGTGTCGACCTGTTTCGACCTCCTGCTTCAGGATTTCAGTTTCATTCATGATTTTGGCTTCCATCAGTGATGTTTTTCTTCTTCATCATCATCTTGCTGCTTATTTTAGGGGTTGCTAAAGTGGATCATCTGCTTCCATCCAGGCTTAATCCACATTCATCCTATCATGGAATTATTCTGAGCCAGTCGTCCTTCCGACGCAGCCCTCCCCATTCTGGCCTTGGGACCAGTGAAGGTCTCTCACGTGGTTCCATCTTTGTTGTGACTGAAGCATTGGTTCACTGTGGCTCGTCGCTCTCTATGTGACTGCTGTGCCGGTTTTCCCGGGCATGCCAGTCCGTGTCGACCCGCTGTGGATGCTGCTGGTTGCCCTCAGAGACGGGCTGTGCGGTCAAAAACCACCCGCGGGTATCCGATCAATGTCGCCCTCTGTTTTTATTTATTTGTCTCTAAACAGTGCCAGCTGACTGGTACTTAAAGTTCCAGGAAATCTGTGAAAAGCCTCATTTTAAAGTGATATTTAACAGTGAAGTCATTTGTAATTACAGAAGAAAATCTGTATTGTTGCCACTTTTTCCTTTGTTGCCTCTGTGTTTGTTTTTTATGAACCTGCATCATGGTGACGGGTTCCTGCTGTGCTGCTTTCAGGTACTTCGACGTCCCGATGGAGATCCTCCCCAAAGTCAGGAGCTCGTCGGAGATATACGGCTGGACGGTGAGCTCAGACGCGCCCTGTGTTTGTTTCTGAGGTCACAGACCTGAAACCACCTGCCGCACTTCTCTTTGTTAGCTCAGACGAGAGGTGGAAATCTGCGCGGCCCGATGAACCTGTGCGACCCGGTGAACGGCCTCATTAAATGTCATCATTACAGTAATGGCTATAAAACTTGATAAGAAGCATCAGCAGAGCAGATAACGTGCAGATAGTGAGTCAAAGATTTCCAGCTAAACTTTTATTACCCCCACCCACAATTTATTATTAGTTCAATTTATTTTTCCTATATAAATCATATTTGTTCAGCTTGAAGCACAAAGCTCTATTTCAAGTTTTTTAGCCCAATCATCCCCATCTAAAAGGTGGAGTTAAGTATCAGAGGGGGGTGTTAATCATTTCCAGCTGCTTTGGTGTTTACAACAGGAATGATGTTACAGGTCGAGGACACTCACATTTTTCCCTCCTCATCTTTTCTGACTGTTTTCCCACTAGTTCTGCATTTGGCTAGGGTCAGCGTCACTGCTGGTAGCATGAGGCCATACCTGGACCCTACAGAGGCTCCACAGGTAGTCCAACTCCTCCAGGACGGCACATCAATACGTGCCATTGCCAGAAGGTTTGCTGTGCCTCCCAGCTCAGTCTCAGAGCATGGAGGAGACTCCAGGAGACAGAAAGTTCCTCTATTCAATTCAATTCAATTTTATTTATATAGCGCCAAATCACAAACAAACAGTCGCCTCTAGGCACTTTGTATTGTGGGTAAAGACTCTACAATAACACAGAGAAAACCCAACAGTCAAATGACCCCCTATGAGCAAGCATTTGGTGACAGTGGGAAGGAAAAACTCCCTTTTAACAGGAAGAAACCTCCGGCAGAAGCAGGCTCAGGGAGGGGCAGTCATCTGCCGTGACCGGCTGGGGCTTCAGTCCGGACTCTAGGAGAGCTGGACAGGGACGCAGTGCAGCATCCCCACTTGCAAGAGATTAATTCATATACCTGAAAGCATCTTTCACCCAGTGACCAGGGACTCAGGGACTCCCATTGGCTGAGGTGAAGCAGACAGCTAGCAGCTACAGCTGCCTGTGTCACCATCCACCTGTCAGTCAGAGAGGCCACACCCCTAATGATGTAAATATTAAACTGCATTAAAATTTAAACAGACTGTTTAAAAAATATTGTTAGCCTTCTTTATATGAGCGCACTCTTTGCCTTGACCAGTCGCACTTACGCGTGTAATCGCACACCTCCAAGGGTCCATTTTAAATCCTGTTCATGGCCAATCAGGCGTGCGCTCCTGCCATCGTCGGCAAAATGCACACATGATGTGTTTCTTCTGAATCATAACACAGAAATATTTACTGTTTTGTAGCGTGTGTGTAGCCGTTCATTGAGTTGTATAAAATGGCGTGTCGTGGCCTTTCCCTGATAAACATCCTGATAAGAAGCTGTGCTGCTCACGTCTTATCTCTTGACCGCTTCATAGTGTTTACTGCTGAGGCTTCTTTATGCAACCTGCTCTGTGGACTGAGGTCCAGAGGTCGGTCACAGCAGCTCTGTTTGGTTTTTCCTCATTGATCATTGGACCCCCCCCCCCGGCTTTACCAACCTCCTTAATGAGTGAAATAAATAATCAGTTCTGATAAAAATAGAAAAGTTTAAGTTTAGATTATGCCACAGAGCTTTGTTACATTAAACTGGAATTGGCATTAATAACTCTTTATGACGCATACAAGAGTCACAGGTTTGATTCCCGGCAGGGTCCTGCTGCTTCAGCCAAACGGTTTTCATATCATCACGCTCGATTTCCGCCGTTTGCTTTGTGCCGCGCTGATCTGGACTGCACAGCGGGCGGCGTTATCCCAAATCTGAACATGTCCACGTTTCTGTCTCCTAACAGAGATCCGGCTCTCTTGCAGGAGTTCCGATTTCAGGGGTAAGAACTTTTTCTCTCTTACGCAACTTTGTTTAAGCAGTCACACGTGTCTGTGTCCAGCTGTGAGGCTGTCGCTGTGCTGCAGTAACACACAGTTTTCCTCCCTTTTTTTTTTTTTTCCCCCTGAGTAGAGAATATTTTGCAGGACATCCAATGAAAAGTCTCCCATGTGGATCAGCTGATTTGTTTTCTGCGAAGGCAGAAACTGTGCCTTCGCTCACACGCTGTATGTTTCAGGCCCTCTGTCAGTGTCGTGGATCCATCGTAGTCTGAATAACCCGCAGCAGTTTAATGTCTGTGACACAGAGGCGCAGAAACAAGCTGCTGATGTCTGATAACTCACAGGACGAAACCTCAAGAAGTGCATTCTGGGTAAATTTCAGTGGGTCGTATCATCGTGTGGGATAGGAGGGATGGGTCAAAAACAAAGGTCTCCTTCTGACCTACGGTTTGACCCCAGGCACACGTTGGGGCTGTGGCACTGTCTGGGTAAAAATGACACTCGAGTGCTCATATTGGCCCAAAGCTGGTTAAAAACTGCTGGTTTGGAGCTCCCAGGATGTGCAGATGTGTTTGGGGTTGTATCCACTCATCTCTGACTGTTTCCGTGTCATCAGTGTCTCGGTGACCAGTCAGCTGCTCTGGTCGGTCAGATGTGCTTCGACGAAGGCCAGGCCAAAAACACGTAAGCGCTCCGCTCTGTTCTTTGTTACGCTCCATCGTTTCTCACCATTCATTCGTTACATAATACATGACCGTATGACGCAGCCAGATCATCACCGCACCGACACAGGACAGGTGATGGGGAGTCACCTGAGAACGCAGCATTATCTGATAGCAGAGGGTTAGAGGTCAAGAAACATAAAAAGCATTCATGAACGCACTCTGTAAATGGTTGAGTTTATAATTAAAGTCACCAGTAAACCCCTCACCTGTCTAAATGTTCTGCTGTACAGGTATGGGACTGGCTGCTTCCTGCTCAGAAACACAGGCACCAAGGTGAGATGTTGTTTTTAAAAATATATTAACTGCTATATTTCCCTGTTATCTCACCCTCTCTTTAATCATCTTCATGTGTCAGCCCGTGATGTCCGACCACGGCCTGCTCACCACAGTCGCCTACAAACTGGGAAAAGACGAGCCGGCCTGCTACGCACTGGAGGTGCGTGAAGTAACGCTGATGGGTGACGGCTGTCTGCGCTCTGCAGTGATCTTACCGTCCGTCTTCTTTTTCCTGCAGGGCTCAGTCGCCATAGCAGGCGCAGTGGTGCGGTGGCTGAAGGACAACATGGGGATCGTGCAGTCCTCCTCGGAGATCGGTACGCTCACCGCCGTGGATCACCTGCAGGACTCAGCGCTGGGATCTGTGCTTGAATATCACCTCCTCTGTCTCCTGTTGTCTCTTTCAGAGAAACTAGCAGCAGCAGCGGGAACATCGTACGGCTGTTACTTTGTGCCGGCTTTCTCCGGGCTCTACGCCCCCTACTGGGAGCCCAGTGCAAGAGGGTGAGAGAGTCGGCTGAATTATAAACTGCAGGGTCATCCTAAATTGAACGGATGCTAAAATTGTTACATTTCTGTTACCATTTTGGGAACGTTACATATGACATATATGAGCAAAATGAGCCCAGTACTGAGCCCTGAGGAACCCCAACGCTAACCTAGAAAACTCCAAATCCAAATAATACCGCATTAAATGTGGAAACATTTTAACGTTTTGTTTCTGCATTTGGATTCGCCTCTCTGTGCTTTGCAGCATCATCTGTGGACTCACACAGTTCACCAACAGGAACCACTTGGCCTTCGCTGCTCTGGAGGCCGTCTGCTTCCAGACCAGAGAGGTGAGCTCGCTGTTTGCTTACTGGACATCCAGAGTGGCTTTATTTCAGCCAGAATGGGTTTCAGTCTCTACAGGAGTTAATAAAGAATTCACAAGGTGTTTAAAAACTCGAGTTCAGGTGTGTGTGTGTGTGTGTGTCTCAGATCCTTGATGCCATGAATCAGGACAGCGGCGTCCCTCTCACACAGCTGAATGTGGACGGAGGGATGACGTCCAACAGGTTACTGATGCAGCTGCAGGCCGACATCCTCTGCATCCCCGTAGGTAAGACGACTCGAGACACACACACACACACACACACACACACAGGCATTTATTTTTTTGTGGAAGCTTGCGTCCTTGTATTTTGTTTGTTTAGATGTTTAAATCATAAAATGAAGCACTTCACGTCTTCTAGTTTAAACAGTAACTCTGAGTTAAGTACGAGGACACGAGTCTGAACCTGGACTTTAAACGGTCCCGTCCCTGCTCACTTCTGTCCCATTTAAAACAGACACATGACCTTTGACTGATAAACAAGCTGAAGGTAAAAGCAGAAACGTACCTGTGTTTACACAGCGGGTCTCCAGTTAAGCATGAATGGATTTTCCACACTTATCCATATTTTTTTTTCACTGTAATACTTTTGCAGAGGTGTGTTTGTGTGTGTGTGTGTGGGGGGTTATATCGCCTGCTATCAAAGCCGAACAGTTTGCAGCAAACCAGATGAACAGATTTCTCCTTTAGATTTTTAGAGACTTTGTAAGCGAGTGTGACGACCGCTTGGTTCATGCTGACGTGTTTGGTCACACGCAGAAGTCACAACATGTGACACTTTCTGATGACAGACATGATTCTCGTAAAACGCTCCCAGCAAACCCCTAACTTGCAGCAGCATTGCTCCCCCTAGTGGTAGCAGGTTTAATAAAACCACAACATGAACTCAGAATCAAAAATACATCAAAGGTACTTTTTGTAAAAAAAAAAACAACAAATTTTGTAGCACTACAGTTGGTCCTAAATGTGAGTACAAGTTTTTCCTGCAGTGCGATTGTTGCCATTATTTGACTGAAAAAGTTGAAGGGAGGCGGCTCACGCAGGTTTGTACAAATCAGCAGTTGCAGCAACTTTTATTTTGAAAATCTGAGACGTTAAAAGCATCTTGGTAAATTCCTGTAATTAACTGAGGGGTTTGATGGCATCAAAGCACCTCGATAGCATCCTATTTCTCATTGGAGGCTTTTATTTAAAAAAAAAGACTAAATTATCCCATCAGTCCCCTAACTACACGGGAGCTTTTAGTTTGAAACTTTAAGAGCTGTGGCCATCCTAAAAAGTTTTTTAAAAAGTATTTATTTTTAATCTTTTATTACATTTTTTAAATCTTTAAGCATGAGCAGAAGAGATTTTGCTGAAAGGAGCCATTAAAGCCCAGCAGCTGGTGAATTAATTAAAATAAATGAATGAATCACTGACACAAACATTTCACCCCAAATGTGCTGAAAACGAACAAATTTGTGCATAAAAATAACCAGAATGCAGCTGCCCGCTCTCTCTTTGACCGCCCATCTCGTGTCGCTCCAGTTCGGCCCACCATGTCAGAGACCACAGCTCTGGGTGCAGCCATGGCGGCGGGGGCGGCGGAGGGCGTGGGCGTGTGGAGCCTGAGCCCCGGTCAGCTCCCGCATGTCACGTCTGAGAGCTACGAGCCTCAGATCAACCCTGAAGGTAACACCACGACAGTGACGAGGCTGAGCTTTTATCTCATCATAGCTTTGGTTGCAGAGCTCCTTTTTAATAGCAGCCTGTTTAATTTAATGTGTTCATAATTTACAGTATTGGGCTTCGGTACATTAATTTGCAGTTTAATTGATTAGGCTGAACCTGAAGTTGTTTTTTTTAAGTTTGTGTAACTGACAGTGAGATGCTCACTGATACCTGCAGCAGAGACCTCCATCACATTTATTCCAAAGCTTTATTTAATCACTGTTTTTGCAGATTTACTCTATAAATATATTTATATATTATTATTATTGAAGCTACACAATAGCATAAAAAGTAAAATGTCCATCTTTCCTTTTTGTAAGTGGACTGATTCTCATATAGCACTTTTCTGCTCGAGTACTCAAAGCGTCTCATTCACACAGTCACACTTAACTCAGGGTTCAGTGTCTTGCCCAAGGACACTTTGGCACGGAGCAGCCAGGGATCGAACCATCAACCTTCCCATTAGTAGCCGACCGTCTGTAACCGTGAGCCACAGCCTTCCTTTTAATTGGCTCACAGGCCGGTAAACTCATAAAAGTGCCTCTCTGTGCTGTTTTGGCTGCAAAGCTTAGAAATGTTGCTTTTGTGGGTCATTATTTTTGCACCGTTACAGTGGCAGCAGATCTTTGAATCGGTTTCCACCGAGCATGTAACCGCTGTGAATTTTAATATGATTTGCTGCCGTCTGCTGGTCTCGTTTCCTCAAACAGAGAGCGAGTACCGCTTCGCTCGCTGGAAGAAGGCTGTCCAGAAAGCCATGAACTGGGAGACCACAGAGCCCTGCTCCAACGGCGGCGGTAAGCAACCGCAGTACTTTAAATGTATCGCACATACAGGAAGTGACCTCAGCTGTTGGCTCATTTTCCCGTCACTCACTCTGTCTCCTCACTCACTGACTACAGGTTTAGGCAAGAAGATGAACAGCGCCCCCTGGGGGGTCCATCCCACTCCTCCCCCCACCAGAGTGGACCACTAAGGTCCGACACTTACCGCTGCCTGCCGTGTGTGGCACCTAGCTATGACCTGGGGCATGATCAGGTTTTGAAGGCGTTATTAACCCGCTGTGTGTGTGACGGCTTGGACTGAGGCAGATGTTTCTTTTAAAGTCGACCTGCTCCGCTCATTTCCAGCTCCACGATTTTATTCTTGGACTGCGCTAAAGCAGCTTTGCTCAATTCACAGTTCAAAAATAATCATTCTCTCATGCTGGGACAACAAGCTCCTCCCCCTTTAACCCAACTATCTTCTTATTGGCTGCCCCTTCTAAGCAGAAAGTGGGTGGGTCTTCTGTGCTTGAGGTGACCATATTAGGGACATCCCGTCTTGCTGACATTATACAGATCCAAGAATAGAAAAAAGCAGTGTGAAGCGGAGTGCTTTAGAGGAGTCTGCAGCCTGATCTTCAGGCTCATTATTGGAAACTTTGTCCCAGTTTGTCACGAACATCCACCTTTGGAGCAGGAGACGGAGGACAGGAAGTTTAAAAAAGGTCTATTTTAAAGTTACTTTTTATAAATCCCTGTTTAAAAGCAGTCATTCGAAATTAAAGACATCACCTGAATGTGAGGAAACGGTACATTTGAGTTTCCATAAACCTCACACTAACAGGAAGTACGTGCAGCGACGGGTAGACTGGATGCTACACAGAGTCCCTGCACTGGTCTACAGTCTGTGCAATGAGCCGTTAACATTCTGCTGTTTATCTGCTTTTTAGAAGGATTTAAACTGTTTGATTTCTACAAAAACGACCTTTAAGTTGAATTAAATCTGAGTCAGTCCAGCCTGATGGTTTGCACACTGTGTTGTTACTGTATACCTCCATCAAGGGAGTTGTTTATAAGCAGGTAATCAGTTATGAATACTTTGGATCCGGGAATTAATTTTTTTTAGGATTCTGTTTCATTGTAAGGTCAAAACCGGACCGCTGGCTTCATATATTTACAAAGTCGTACAGTATGCAACTGATCTACTTGACAAACTGGATCCAAGAAGTCACTTCCAGTTCTCGGCCTTGGCGGAGGTATACAGGCTCACACTCTTATGACTTTACAAACTGTTGCAGGTCACTAAGAGGTTGGTGCTTTAACTCCTCTGCAGCTAAGATGCTAAGTGACACTAAGAGCTCCTTAGTGTTCATGTGTCGTTTTAAACCAAAGGCCATCTGCGTTTCCTCTCTGACCCTCGTCTGTTCGCCTCACAGATCACCAGCAGTAACCTGAACTGTGTGGAGCCTCTTTGTGGGGAACAGGAAGACACGATGGAACTGGACGACCGCTCGATCATCTTCGGTGACGCGCCGCCTCCTAAAGTCTCCGAACATCCTGCGATTTTTATCACGAACCTCAAGTGCCATCTGGAAGGAGGGAAGACGCGACCTGCAGCCTGGAACGGTTCCCACGTCGTCCAGTAAAAACGATGAACATGCCTTCAACACAGAATCTTGTTTCTGGGATCTGCTGTACCTCCTCTCTGCACCCACAGGGAATCCTGGACTTCATTTGTAATGTGCTCTGTACATAGTGTTGATGTCTTACCCCTTTCTCCCAAATCCAAGTGCAGAGTTCACACATGGAGTGGGAGGGGTACTTTATAAAATGGGGTTGGATGAAATTAGAAAATCATCCTTAAATCATTTAATTACTGTGACGTTGATCTGAAAGCTGACTTACTCTTTACAGCACTTTATAATTTATAGTAAAGGCGCTTTTAGACTCATTTATATTTAATAATCTTCACACCTGATGACCACGAAAATCTGGCAGATCTTTTTCCATGAGAATAAAGCCGCTCCACTGTGAAAGGGCGAACGCGGAGTCCTGATTTATTACTGAATGTTTCTGAATCACCAGGATGAGGTTTGATCTTCATCCAAGAACATCCTTTAGAAACAGGACTGACGACAAGTTTCAGCCTTTCTGTGCAGCTGCAATACGAATGAAGCACACTTTACTATCTTCAGCCTGTTAAGAGGTTTAATATGCTGCAAATGCAATAAAGAAAAAGGAGGATTTTTAGCTCGTAATTAAAGATAACATTTACAAAAATATCTTTTAAACGACGAAGACGATGTCTGAGGGGAGACTGTTCAGTCCGCTCGCTCGGGAGCAGGAAGTTCGAGGGATTTAAGGGGGGGGGATGCGAGGCTCAGCGGGAGAACTGCCTCCGGTCGCTCTTTCCTTTGTTCACGTGTTTGAAGATTTTGGATTTCTGCACGTTTTTCGACTTCTGGTATCCAAAACCGCCGCCGCCGCCGCGCTTCTGCAGCTTCGCTCCTTTACTGCTGTGCACGTCTGAAGAGAGAAGCTGAATTAAGGAGAACAGATTTTTTTTTTTAATTTAACACCTGCTAACAGGTATGATCCTCTCTGTTGGTCACGTTTCACCAGAGGAGAGCTACAAACTTATTTTTCCTTTTATGGCAACATACAGACTTTTGTTGGTCTTCCATAAACCTTGGGTTTTTACCTCGATGTGCTCGCATAACGGACACTTCTGCGACACTCATATTTTTTTAAGCAAAACGCATAAAAACAAGCAGCAAAGGATACTGAGATCAACATATGGAGGAACCTTGAAGCCGAAGGACAGCGCCACCATGGGGAGGTTCAGGGTGTTGACGTCGTAGATCTGTTTGAGCGAGTGGGAATCGTAAGCCCTCACGTAGGACTTGTAGGCCTCCTGGGCAGACTTGTGGAGGTAATAGTTCTTTTCGATCAGCTTCTCCAGCTGAGGGACGACAGGCAGAGATCGAGTCACAAAACTGCGCTTTGTTTCTGAGATGTCGCTGACGGCAAACTGCACCTTACTCCTTACCTGAGACTGGATGTCAGAGATTTTAGCCCAGGAAAATTCAAACTCGCTCAGCGGGACCTAGATGAGATAAAACATGTAAATACAGACAGACTCACAGGGGACAATGCATCTATGTCCATGAACATCTTATCACGGCTATTTTTGTTCCATGAAACTGGGCAGCAAATTAAAATGGGGGGGCCCAGAATGAAGCCCTGTGGGACACCACAGCACAGTGCGAGGAACCCGAAACAAAGCCTCCAACAGATCAAACAACTCTAATCAAATCCTAACTTAGCAGTACAGGTAGACGATCTGGTCACCTTGGCCTGTTTGAGGAAGCGCAGGAAGCCAAGTTCCTCTGGCCGGAGGATGAGGAGCGCGTGGCCTCGGCCGTTGATGCCTCTGGCGGTTCGGCCCACCCTGTGGATGTACTCCTGTGAGAGGAAAGTCCACCTCAATATTAGTCCAGTTCTGGGACTTCTTGCTCCAACTTAACAAACTAATACTTGTATACATGTAAAATAAAAAAACCTTGGGGTCATCTGGGGGGTCGTACTGGACGATCCAGTCCACCTCTGGGATGTCCAGGCCTCGAGCTGCCACATCTGTGCACAGCAGGATGCCGGAGTCGGCGTTGCAGAACTGGAAGAAGGTGGTGGTACGTTTGGTCTGCTTCTGTTTGCCCTGCGAGGTGAAAACGAAGCAAACGAACACTCAGAACTGCTGCATCTGCAGGTCTCAACAGTACAAGTGTCTCAGACATTTTTCTGCACAAAGTCATGATCAATGCCGCCCTAGCAACATCAGAAAAAGAAATAAAAAATATATAATAAAAACTAGGGCTGCAGTGATCAATTATTTTAGTAATCAAGTATCCTAATGATTATTCCATCGATTACTTGAGTAATCCAGTACCAGCCGATCCCTAGTGCTAACAGCTGCGCTCGCTAGCAGTATGTCTGGTTATAGCGATCTGTTCTGGGAGCTGAAGTAGAGAAAAAAACAACAGCTGACATTCTCAGCACAGCGAGCACAACACAAACATGGCGGAGAGCGGCGGAGGCGTGGGAAAACATGTCAGCGATGGAGAACTTTCTAGAGTCTGAAGGTTTTCTAAACTCCTGATACACACTCCAGTCCAGTAGGTGGCAGTAATGCAGCTCTAAGCTGGTTTGTCTACTGCCATTAAACCCACAACAAGACGACAACTACGGAGGACTGTAATGGTGCTGATGTGGGTGAAACGCTCCGCTTATATGGAGGAGAAAATTTGCTCCGAGGATTTTTTTTTATAATCAAATTATTCGAGTTACTCGAGGAATCGTTGCAGCTCCAATAAAAACACAGTCAGCCGCCGGTGCTACTCCGAGTAAAACCAGGTCTCACTTAATGGGGTGCATATGAGCCTTATTCATTCACCAACGGCTGGATGAATAAGAACCACAAATAATAAATGCTAAATCAAAGCATCAATAAAGCAATCATAAACCACAAAGAACACGATCACTTTCTGTGATCGGCATTATGATGCTAAGAACTAACTCACATGAGATTCTTAGTAGATGCACCTGTGCTACTAATTTCTAAACCCTAATTGGCATTCTCCAGTTATTGCGTTCACAAAGCTTGACCTCTGACCTTGAGGTCAAAGTCGCTGAGATTTCAATTCCTCTGAGGTTTTTAGTACATGCATCTGTGGTGTGAATTTAAACATCCTAGGTCATATGTTCGAGTTAATGTGTTCACAAAGTTGAAAGAGAGCCTTTTTAGGCCGAGGGGTTAAAAACTTGGTGCTGCTAACGTCAGCTGATGCTTTTACTTTTTACAGGTACAACCGAAGAACCTTTTAAATCCCTCCTCATATTCAACACGTGAGCAAAAACGTCCACGGAGAAGTGCAAAACCTGCTCCGGAGGTGCACAAGAAGATGGTCTTGATTTAAAATTCGATTATTTCAACTTTTAGAGGCCCGAGAACTAAAGTTTCCGATGAAGTTGCGTCTGGAGGGCTTACGTGGATGGCCATGACGGGCAGGTCGATGTAGTTGAGCAACTCGTAGTGGAATTTGACCGACATGCAGGAAGAGAAGAAGACCATCAGCTTCTTCTTGCGATTCTTCTTCAAGAAGGTGAAGAGCAGCAGGAAGCGCTTCTCTGACGGACACACCACATATCCCTGAAACAAAAGAGAGATCACTGCATCAGCAACCACGGGGAAGCGGCAATCCTGTTTAATGTGCTCGGGTAAAATTATTTTAAAAAACACCGGAAGGACTGAAAGAAGTGTGTTTTTCTTCGGGTTTGGCTGAAACCTCAGAGGGTTGTTCCTGGATAAAACAGGCTTCGGTCGGGTACCTGCTCGAGGCCGTCCACCGTGGCTTTGTCTTTGTTGTCGTCCACCCCGACGTAGAGAGGCTCCTTCTTCAGGGAGATGCGAGCCAAGTCCTCCACCTTCCGGGTCTGAGTGGCTGAAAAAAGCATCGTCTGCCTCCGCTCTGAGAGGAAGCAAAGAAACGATGAATTCCGTGGACTCTTGATCCAAGATCAGGTTTATTCAGTTTCATTCTGATGTGTTGGAGGGCTGTGAGGACGTTCAGAGATTTTGTCAAATCACCAACAATTCAATGTGGATAAAACACGAACCCACACATGGAGACAGGCCCAGGGTTCGCAGTCGGTGCAGTGCAGCCTGTAAATACACATCACCTGTGGATCTGAGGGTTTTTTTTCACCCTCACTGGGTTCATTTGGGGTTTAAGTCAGCTGATACGTACTGGGCAGCAGTTTGATGATCTGCTTCAGCTCCTCCTCGAAGCCCACCTCCAGGATCCGGTCGGCCTCGTCAATAATCAGACACTGCAGGTTCTTGTACATGAAGCCGGGCGTGTTCTGGGGACACAAAACAAGCCACTGATACGACGCTCTTAAAAACAACAATGAGGAACAGGGACGTTTGTTTCTGCTCACCTGCAGGTGGTCCAGCAGGCGTCCGGGCGTGGCCACCACGATGTTGACGCCGTTGGCGAGTTTCTGCGCCTCGGCTGAGCGGTTGCTGCCTCCCATGATCAGACCGTAAGTGTGTACGTGGTGCGTCATCAGCTCCTTCAGCACGCCGTACGTCTGCATGGCCAGCTCGCGTGTAGGAGAGAGGATGATGACGCCGGTACCTGAGACGAGGAGGAGAGTCGTTAGGCTCCGTGAGTGGAAACAGGAGGATGAAGCTGTGCAGAAGAGAAGGACACCCAGAGGGCAGCTCACCATTCCTGGGCATGAACTTGAGTTTGTAGATGAGCTCGATGCACGGAATGAGGAAGGCCAGAGTTTTACCGCTGCCCGTCTTAGCTGCAGCCAGGACATCCCTGCAGGGGGGCAGAGGGCTTCATGTTAACCAGGCCGCCTCTACAGAGCAGCTCAAAGTCTGAAAGTACGACTGACCCACCTTCCCTCCAGCAGAGGGCGGATACTTTTGTGCTGGATCTCGGTCATGTGCTCGAAGCCCATGTCCTTCACTCCCTTCAGCGTGTTCTCGCTCACCATGCTGGCGAGAGAGGCAAACGACGTGTCCTCGAACGCACCTGAAACAGACGGAGAACTTCAACATGAAAGCAGTCCAATCAATGTCCAACCGGCAGTGTACGGGCTATAAAACTTCAATATCATCATCATAAGAAATACAAAAAAATGAAGCAGTTTGTGGGTTTCTGCTGATCCAGCTACTTTTTAAGGACTGAACTCAAAGACCGACTTCTTCCAAAGATCCGGGAGCAATCTGAGCATTTATTCTGTCACACGGCAAAAGTGACAACCAAACGGCTCTGAGATCATCATCTTAACACGATCCCATCCAGAATCTACGGTCAGTCCTTCAAGAGCAGACAAACACACTGAAACCCACAACCAGTGGGAGCTCCGCCAACGCACGGACGATCTCCATCAATCAGGATTTGGTGGATCTCCAGCAGAGAACTGCAGCAGCCCTGAAGAAGGGTCCACACAGCAAACACTGCCTCTTTATATTCAACTGATTTGCCAATAAAAGCCTTTAAAACATATGAAAATTGTTCTTCACGAGAAAAAAAAAAACACCAAAGTGCATGAAACAAACTTTGTGTCAATCCCAGAACTTCTGGCCGGCACTAACGCAGGAAAGCCACAGTGGACGTTTTATCTGTTTAATGGACACTTTATAAGGTACACCTTCCCAGTGCCTGGTTGGACCTCTTCTGCCTTCAAAACAGCCTCAAGTCTCAAAAAGGGGCCGGAAACATGACATCAATACGAGGCTCATCAGACCAGGCAGCGTTTTTACCTCCGCACTACGTTTATCAATGACAGACATTCGCATCAGCGAGCAGCTGAACATAAGGCTGGCTGATAAAACCGTTTAGATAATTACAGTGAAATAACTTCCCTCTACAGAAATGTGACACGATCGATATAATGTCCACAGGACTCATCCATCCACGTTGTGACTGACAACACAAACGTTCAGGCAGTTGCAGCTGTACGCAGCGGCGCGTTAGGAGTGAGCGAGATAAACGATAAAATGCCAACAGAAAACGAACAAAACACCCCGACGGATGGTCAGAGGAATTCTGCAGATGCTATGGCCGATGAAGAGGAGGAGCAGCACAGCAGACCGCGGCAGTAAGGCAGCTACGCCAAGGATCACACGCCACGCCTCACAACAAAAACCAAAGCTCCGCAGTGACATCACGAGCGCAACAGTCTACTTAACAATCAAAGACGTGATGCCAGTAAGCAGAGCGGACGGTGTTGGGTTTAAGCGGCCGATCAAAGCCACCGACCCTCGTTACCAACAGCTCTCTCAGACGGAGGGCGGACACAGCTGGACAGATGTGACTTCACTGCCCACTACTGCATTTCCTGTGCCACAGCTGACTGAATGTCTGTTTGTCACAGGCATTAAATAACGATAAAGGACATAAATGATGATGCTCTGACAAAAGAAACATATTAATAAAAATTAATCTACATTTAGGAGTAAAACGGAACCTTTAAGCTTGGCAGTGATTTAACTCATACTGTGATATTTATCGATAGACGGATATGAAAAAATTACTGTGATGAGATTTCCCCCCCCATATAGTCTAGTTGAAGTGGTGTACCTAATGAAGTGTCCGGTGAGTGTATATTATAGCGTGTCCTTACAGCCGTTCCTGTCAGAGGCGGCTCTGATGACTCCGCCCACAGAGACGACCGTAAGAGTTTCTGTCTGCCTCAGCTGACACCCGTATCACCATGGAAGCAGCGAACGGGCAACACATGAAGGCAGCACGGCTGTGAACGCCTCACAGGCGGCACGCCTGATTGGCTCAGTACCTGTCAATCCACACGGCAGCTCAGGCTGGTCGTCCTCCTCAGGTTTCTCAGCAGCTCTCGCTCCATTCTCATCTGCTACCTCAGCCTCTTCCTCCTCCTCCTCCTCCTCCTCTGCCTTTACAGTTTTGCTCTTCTTCACAGCTATAATCACAACACAGATACTAATCAAGACAACAGCGTAGACCTGTTGGTGTCACATGGACAAACTGCTCCAACTGTTACCTGGAGGTTCAGCACCATCAGCCAGCTGCTTCCTTTTCTTTTTCTTTTTCTTCTTCATTGGAGTTTCCTCTGTGCTGGTCCCTTCCACTGCACCCTCTTCTTCCTCCTGGTTCTCCTTTGGTATTCTGGGGACCTCCTCCTCCTCCTCCTCCCGGAGCCCATTTGAGTCCAGACCCACTGAAAGTGAAGGAGAGACGTTACCTCACAAAAGCAGATAACCCGTAAGCTGGAGAGGGAATGGCGTCTCACTAAAGTAGAAGATACTCATTTAGCCTGGAAAAAGAGTTTGTTGCTCTATAAAAGAGCCCTCCATAAAGCTAGGACATCTTACTATTCATCATTAATTGAAGAAAATAAGAACAACCCCAGGTTTGTTTTCAGCACTGTAGCCAGGCTGACAAAGAGTCAGAGCTCTGCAGAGCCGAGTATTCCTTTCACTCTAACTAGTAATGACTTCATGGATTTCTTTACAAATAAAATTTTAGACATTAGAGGAAAAATTATTCAAAACAATCTCCAAGATTTATCTTCATGTTCGGCTGCTTTCAGCACTGCTGGTATTTGTTTAGACTCTCTGATTGATCTGAGTTGACTTCAATAGTTACTTCTTCCAAACTAGCAATGTGTTTATTAGATCCCATTCCTACTAGACTGCATAAAGCAGTCCCACCATTAATTAATACTTGAATCTCAAACCGCTACTCAAAAAGCCATCACTGACCCAGCTGTCTTAGCTAATCATAGGCCAATCTCCAACCTTGCTTTTCTCTCCAAAATCCTTGAAAGAGTAGTTGTAAAACAGCTAACTGATCATCTGCAGAGGAACGGTTTATTTGAAGAGTTTCAGTCAGCTTTCAGAATTCATCACAGTACAGAAACAGCATTAGTGAAGGTTACAAATGATCTTCTTACAGCCTCTGACAGTGGACTCATCTCTGTGCTTGTCCTGTTGGACCTCAGTGCAGCTTTGATACTGTTGATCATAACATTTTATTACAGAGATTAGAGCATGCCATAGGTATTAAAGGTACTGCACTGCAGTGGTTTGAATCATATTTATCTAATAGACTCCGATTTGTTCATGTAAATGGGGAGTCTTCTTCACACACCAAGGTTAATTATGGAGTTCCACAGGGTTCTGTGCTAGGTCCAATTTTATTTACATTATAAATGCTTCCTTTAGGCAGTATTATTAGAAAGCATTGCATAGCCCTACAAATCTTAGAAAAATGTTGTCTAACCAGATATGTACTCTGGATGCCATTACCTTAACCTCCTGTAACACTGTGAGAAATCTTGGAGTTATTTTTGGGTCATAGGGTTCCCATGATGCACTGGGTGTTTCTTTACATTCACCCCTTTTTACTCCGTTTATACCCCACTCTGCATTTAACCATCAGTTATTACTAATCTCTGGCTCTCTTCCACAGCATGTCTTTTGTCCTGTCTCTCTCCCCTCTGCCCCTCCCTGAGCCTGGTTCTGCTGGCGGTTTCTTCCTGTTAAAAGAGAGATTTTCCATCCCACTGTCGCCAAATGCTTGCTCAGGAGTACTCTTGGGTTTTCTCTGTAATTATTGTAGAGTCTTTACCTTACAACACAAAGCGCCTTGAACTGCCTTTTTGATGTGTTTTGATGCTATATATTATATTAAGACTGAACTGAATTTGATGATGACGACGAGCAGCTTACTGTTAATGAATCCAAAGGAAAACTCTGGAAGCCCGGTTAGCACAGTGCTAGCCACATGCTTTTCTATCCTAACCTCGGAGCTAATCTGGCCGACATCCGCACAGGTGTGAAACGCTGAGAGCACACATGGGCGCAGTCGCAGTTTAGTCCAAACTCGGGTTTAAACGTTAAAACAGTAATAACATCGGAAACGGAGCTTGAAGAGCTAGCAGTTAGCTTAGCTTCCGAAAGCAGCGAGGACGATCAAAAATTTAGCTTCACCTGCTCCATCAGCCGCTCCACCTGCTTCTCCTCTCCGCTGCTGCTTCTGCAGTTTGCGCTCTCGGTCCTTCTCGCTTCTCTTCTGGATCTTCTTACGAAGGAGCTTCATCTGCAGCTCCGCCATGGTTACCAACACACGTGTGTACGTGAGTGACGCTCAGGACCCCTCAGTGACCGGAAACCGGCGGCAGTCGGCAGTGCCTGAGTGAAAATCACAAAGGACCCCGCACGCTGGGAAAGCAGCCGAAATAATGCCTCAAAGAAAAGATTTACAGAAACTAAAAGCAGAGTAAATAAAGGGTAAATATAAAAATGTGGATAAGTGAATATTACTTACTGTGAATCATTTAGGGCACCAATGTTTATTACCAGGAAACTTCTCCAATTCAGTACAAAAATATTAGACTTTCTTCAGGTTTTAAAATGTACTTTATTTTGTAAAAAAGCAAATAAGGAACGCACACACACACACACACACACACACACAGAGAGAGAGAGAGAGAGAGAGTTGTAGGTGTTAGGACCAGTTTAAGAGAACAAATATTAGATATTTTTAGTTATTACTATTGTTAATTTTGGGAATACAGTCAAATTGATTAAATTTATATTAAATCCCAAAGAAAATGTGTGAAACCAAAACCTTGAGGTGCTTCCATCACTTTTTACATCGGACGTCTGACCTTTTTTAAACATAAAAGTCCAGATTGCTGCAGTTTTAAAGTGGACAGGCAGAATGTTTTTGAGGGGACTTGATGAATTGAATCCGGCTTTTGGAGGGTTTCACCATCCTACCACCAGTGATGGCATATTTACCTTAAAAAGTAATCTGATTACTAATTATTGTAATTATTTTGGTGCAGTTCTGTTGTTGTCATACCTTTGGATGTGTTTATTAGTTATTAGTATTTACTTCCTGGTTCCTTTGTTCTCGTATTTATCACATATTTTGGTTCCCTCTGTAAGTCAGCCTCCTTTGTCAAGTCTTCTGTGTTGGATTGTTT
>JAMQGT020009433.1:0-13399 GCA_024447675.2 Pterophyllum scalare | reverse complement strand
ATGTTTATCTCACCTGGTTCAGTTACATATCTTTACATCTATCTAAGGGTACGTTTGTCATCACCCAGTGTAGCTAGACAGGTGTGGTCCTGATCTTTAGTGAGTGATACACTGAGAGAAAGGTTACTTTGTCTTTTGGGTTCTGAAGGAGAAGTGTAGGATTTTAAACTCCTTTTTAGGACTTTTATTGTTAAGCTTGATCGAATGGTTTCAGTATCTTTTGATGGAAGCTGTTTCTTTGCTCCACCACAGCTCAGTTTTTAAGCATTCCTCTGTAAACCTTTGCGGCATCACAGATGCATACAGTAGTTGGTCTCGACACTTGCCTAATCCCACTAACAGCCCACTTGTGCACAAGGATCTGGGGGCAGCAGGGCGCTTTCCTTTTAGCTAAATACCTATTGGCAGACTGGTGCGTATGTTGGCACGCTGAAGTGTCCTGGTAGCAGGAAGGAGCTCGGCAGCTGTCAGTCAAATCGATTGGAAATTATGCAGTCTGGAGATGGTGGTTCTCCTGATCCCATTCATCCCTCCATCCCTCCATCACTCTTTCTTATTACCTTTAAATCCATATGTGGCACTCTGCTCTGCCTGTTTGACCTCTGTGGACCAACCTTCGGTCTATGTTTAGTGTCTATTATGCCTGCAGTTTTAACCCATTACAACTGAACTTTTTATTCAGTGTCTACATTCACAAAAGTGGCACGACTCCTGGTTTTAACACTTAAAGTGCCCATTATTATGAAGTGATTAGAGGCAAAATTAATTTAATAAAAGTCAAGCTATAAATGGTGCTTTAGCTCCTGTCATCATATCATTGTCATCACACTAAGTGCACTGAATAAACCCAATCATTATTACTATAAACTGGTGGAAATTCAAAGTATTAAAGTCAGTAATTTAAGAAATTCTGATGTTAAATTTATTGAGATGTACCTCTTTGAAACTATAAATGTTGAAAATTACAAGTATATACATCACCTTAACATTGTTATCTTCATCACCCATCCTTCCTCTTCCTCACCTCTCTCCTGCCCCCTCCCCGTCTCTCATTGATCCCCAGGTTCATTTACTGCCAATGTCTTTGAGAAGTCCCTTTGTAGCATGCAGCACCCTGCATTTATGCCTCTTACTGTCAACTGCCTCTGCGATTGCCAAGAAAGTGGAGGATGACCTAGACCATAGAGATGAATGGAGAGGGACAAACAAGAGAACTAAAAGTTTAAAGATGAAAAGACATTCAACCTCTGGCTTTCAGATTGTTTTCTTTTCATCTTCAGATGCCCCACCACTTTGGATCTGGCAACATACGGTGGCTAAATCTCTCAGACCTCTCACTTCTCGCTTCTTACAACAGGTTAATAAACTCGAGTGTTTTGCTGCAGCTTTAAAAACCTCTTTACAATAACTTTAACTGCGCTCCTGGAAAGCGACGGTGACGCATCCAGAAGTCAACTGGCTCAGTCTACTCAACTAGGCTCTTTAGCAGCTAGTGGGGGACGTTGTTTCCCCTCAAAATCACACTCCCTGTCTTTCTTTTGGAGCCTATGGTTCAGTTTTGCTGTTAGGAATGTCCTCCCCTCGTCATATTTTTGCTTTTTTGGGAATAATGGTATTTCTCCTGGCTTCATTGAGCAGTGACCCCCAGAATTAGCATTTCCAAGTATGGGGCCATGGTTCTCAGGTTAGAAAAGGGTTGCAAAGGCATCACAACGAGAATCCTTCCAAGGGTATCTGGGCTCAGCCTTAGACTTCCTGCCGTTTCACAAGCCAGAATCCCAGGAAAAACCAACAGACAACAAAAGAGATGACATCTCTCGGTTGGCTTTGGAATGCTTCCAGTGTCCCACAATAGAGCTGGAGGAGGTGTCAGAGGAAAGAGAAAGAGGCTGGAAATCTCTGATTACACTGTCTGCTGTGACCTGGACCCGGATAAACCATGAATGGATGCTGTAAAACAAATTCAGTTACATCCATCACTATAGGTTAAGATTTGGGTTGGGAGCTATTGGCCAATCGATCTTTGATGATACGTATCCCAAAAAGTTTTAAAGCACTTTATTTTCAGTGCTATTAGAAAGACATCTAACCAGACTCATAAGGCACTACTCTCAGCTACAAAAAGAACAAGGAGTCCTACAACAGATGGTCTGACCCCCACAGAGCCCTGATCCCAACATGGAGTCAGTCTGGAATCACATGGAGAGACAGAAGACGCAGAGACAGCCTGAATCCACAGGGGAACAAACAAAAATGCAGGTAGCAGCTTTTGGAAAGTGTCACACCAAAAAAAGATTTCAACTTTTTATTTTTCCTGGACATTTAATAAATACAAACTATTTTATTATTTTTGAAGCTCTTTCCTATGCATTTAGTATCTAAACATTTAGCACTGCATTACATATTGCTGTATAAATCAACACACTTAAGAGTGTTAAATTTAACAGAAGGTGACGTAATATTCATTTCAGTATTATTTATGAAACACCAAATCACATCCATACATCCTTTCTCTTTCCTTTGTAGACTTTGTGGACAGTCTTACAGCTAAAGGTCACTTTTTTAATGGCTCAGGATCGCACTTCAGAAAGCCAGTGTAATTAAATTCATTGACTTTTTGGTGACTTGGTGTGTGTGTGTGTGGGGGGGGGGATTCAGCCACCACTTTTATGCCACTGTCACTGCCAACTGCTTTGTTCTCCCTGACAAATCTGATTGAAGGCAAACATCAAGAAATAAAGTTTGAAGTGAAACTGCTTTGGACACTTTGGATTATCAAACCCTGCCTGGACATATATAACAATGTGTTCCACTTCACATCATCAGCCTTTAAAGTTTTGCCTCATAACCATAAACTTCAGCCACTTCCCTGAGAGTTATCTTTATCTGTGAGCTCCCTCTACAAAGAAATTTTCCCAGTGCTCAGACAAAAAAAAAAAAAACATTAGGAAAGAAACAGTGAGGCAAAAAAAGTGCTGTGTGCGTGTGTGTGTGTGAGTGTGTGTGTGTTTTTCAAGGGGAAGTTGGACAGATTTTTACCCATAAGCACTTTGAAACTTACTTTCAAGAAGTGCTCACAAAACAGAGACATTAGTCTTAGAGCTTCATTCGGCCTGCTGGAGGCTGAAAGAGGGCTGACGGACCGCTTCTTCTCTCCACAGATGAAGTTGATGTAGCCTCATGACATCCACCTGCCTGACCCTCTTGAGACACCTGGTGTCCTTCTGCTACATTTAAGGTCAGCGGTGTCAGTCGGGCTTGTGCGTGATTTTGTGGTAATACACTAATTCACTGTGGCAGGATGCTGTGAGCCCTCTGCGCTGTCCCTCGCGGTCCAGTCAGCATTTCACGACCCCGCGGCGGTGCTGACCTCTCGTTTATCAGTGATACCCTCCCTGCCGGGCGCAGAGTGTTTCCAGCTCAACTCAAATGAAGAATGTCAGAGGAGTTTAAACAGTTGAGCTCAGACTGTTTCCCCTGAGTGCTCTGCTGCACTGTGAAATACACCAAACTACAATAAAGCTCTGAGTCTTTTTTTCCTTGGTTTTCTTGCAGCCGAGAGGACCCACAGTTTGTGAGTGAGTCCATTTTCTGTTCCATTTTGTCCTATCAGATGTGATGAAGCAGAAATCATTTCATTTCAGTACATGCAGTGAATCCTTAAAAGGAAAAATAAATGTTCAGGTTAAGTACTACACCTGAATTCTTCAAGAGCATCGCTCCACTTTTTATTAATTTATAATCCAATAAACCCAAAAGGATGTACTTTAAACTACACCGAGGCCTATATGTCACAGTCTCATTCATAACTTGCACTTTCGAATAGCTCTGTTTTGCTAGGTCATTCATCCCTAGCTCAGAGAAACACTACACCGAGGAAACAGAGTTTTAGAAAAGTCCATCCCTGTTTTTCTTTTTCTTTGTGTAACATTGCAGAGATGTCACTGGGCAATAATGGGCCACACACAAACAGCTTTGGCTGGCATTGGGCAGGTCCTTTAAAATTGCATGTATTCTGTGTGCTGGAAGAAGTCATTAAGATATACACAGATCAGCCACAACAGAACTCAACCTGCCAAAATAGCTGTGACCTGTCAGGATATGAACATGGGACCTCTAGGGTCATCTTGTCATGTCTGGCACTGAGGTGTTGGAAGTAGGTCCTCTGAATCCCTTGGGTTGTTGTGTGAAGCATCTTTGGATATGTTTTTTTCTTGTTTTTTTTTTCAGAGCATGCTTGATAGGACTGGGATCTGGAGAGTTTGCAGTAGGAGAAACACTGTTGGCTTTTTGTCATGTGTGTTGGTCAGTGCCAATATGTTTAAGTGTGTGATACCGACTGCTCGGTGACCCCCTACAGCAGTGTATTTCACCTAGCAACAGCAAACAACTTCCCACAGCCCCTTGCCAACCAGTCAGGGAATACACATTTTTACCTAGTGACTGGTGGTTCCCAGGCAGTCACTAGCCAGTCTCTAGGCCTGGGTGACTGAGATCCCCCTCGTCAAATATCTAAAAAAAACAAACCAAAAAAAAAAAAAAAAGAATTTTCCTCGACACACATTAAAAAGCTAAGGTGTAAACATTACCTGGAACACAGCTTGTCAAACCTGCTGACACGTTTTCTATGTGTCACTCCAGCGCAAACTAATGAAACTGTCAGAGTGAAATATGCACCACCGGAAATTGTTTTACCCGTGCTCCGTGGGACGAGCGTGCATCACCCGCTTTCTCTGCGGAAACCTTTCACCTCATCCAGCGTGCCATGGGAAAATACTCGTCACCCCATTTCACACCCGCTGCTGTGACAGAATCTTCCACTTAGCAGATTCCTCCCAGATTCACTCATGAGCTCTGAGCTTCATCATTGGAAACGGTAGGTGTTGTGCTTCACTGAATGCACCTTTGTTTTCCTTTTCTGGTTTCATACGTATTGTTTCATGTCAACTTTTTGCTTGAATGTGGCCTAAATGAAGCTACCTGAGATTCGCTTGCACATGTATACCCTCTCAAAACACTTCATCCAGAAGGACAAAAGTTCTGTTTGCAACTATTTAACCACGTTAATTTCTTGAACATTCCCCAGCAAGGACACGTCTGGCTTTAAGCACCTTTTTGTAGTACAGCATGACTTTGAAAAGCACAGAAAATAACAATGTTACTACTTTATCCTTTTTTCACTTGTTGAATGCACCTCCGGCTGATTTCTGCTGGACTGTTTGACTTTGACTATAAAGCTCTTTGTGAAAGTCTTTTTTTTACCTACACTTATTTGGTAAAACGTTCAGTCCCTTTGTGCAGTGCCATGAATCTGCCATAATGGCCAGCTCTTGTTTTTAATGTAACGTCAATTGACTTCTGCGCCCATAATGTGCACACACTTCTCTCCAGAGCACATCTATCTTTCTAAGTGTAACTTAAATGGTGTTTATTCTCATGGGTCTTCCTCTAACAGAGTAAAAACTTTTAATTTCTCAAATTAGGCAGTTTTTAAAAATCTATTATACCTCTGTATTTCAATCCAGGTTCACTTACTCAGTTGCTTGAATCTGCCTGAAGAACCATAACTCTTTTAAATGCATGCTTAGCTGAGCTTTGATTACACAATGTGCACACACAGCACCCCTGAGAGCAACTTTGTTGAATGCAACTCTAATTGGTTTTCTTCCTGCTGATTTTTGTTGTTTAAACACAGGAGGTTCATTGCTGTAGATTCATATATTTTTAGTGAAGTTGAGCATTTACACATCCATAAATCTGCTCAAGCAACCATTATTCTTGTTGAACGTATCTTTTGTTGATCTCTGCTTGCTTTAACTTACATACCAAACACTGATGACAACATCAGCTCTCTTGAGATAATCCAACCCAGCTTGCTTTCTGTTTGGAACAGTGTAAAAGCTGAGGCTCTTCCCTTGTTGACCGCCACCCATGTGGACGATGCATTTTTTTTTAAAGAGGTCCAACCTGTAACATGTCTAAAATGTCCCCTGTCATTGAACACAGCCTCTGTGGAGGATGCGCGCTGACACGAGGCCCGGGCCGGGGCTCATCACAGAGGATTAGCTCTTATTAGAGCTGAGTGTGAACCATAATGCACCACAGGTGGCTGGCTGAGCGACCCGCCGGCGTTTGGCTCAGTGGCTGAAGTGGATGGAAGGCCAATTATCGCCACATTCACACCAGAGCCAACGCTCTGCCGTGGGCGGCCCCGCTGCTCTTCTGCTCCGCTCGGAGGGTGAAACAAGGACAGAGTGATGCTTGACAGAGCTAAAGCTGCGCTCTTAGCTGCTCTGATTCCTCAAACAGCAACACAAGGGGATTAGGTCATTGTTAACAGTGTTATAGTTTCAACAACTGAGTGTTCAAAGTTTTTTTGTTTTTTTTGTTTTTTTTTTATTATCAGCCTAACTTGTGTTTTGATTTTAAAAATCTATGATAAACACTGGCTCAGTCTCCAGAGACACAAGAATGATTTATTCATTTTTCATTTAAATTTATGTTTATTGCCTTTTTTATGTGTGTAACTGTGCAAGTTGGAGGAAATCACTGGCTCTTCTTAGTAATAGAAACATGCTGTTTTATATTTCTTGAAGGGGACCTACTGCACTCATTTCCAACATCATTCTCAAAAATCCATTAATGTAGCTTTGCATGACTGGCTGACCTTCACAAACAGAAGGTTTGAATAGTCTTCTGTGATCGCAGACATGCTCCACAGCATGTCTTTTGTCCTGTCTCTCTCCCCTCAGCCCCAACCGGTTGCGGCAGATGACTGCCCCTCCCTGAGCCTGGTTTTGCCAGAGGTTTCTTCCTGTTACATAGAAGTTTTTCCTTCCCACTGTCGCCAAATGCTTGCTCATAGGGGTTCATTTTGACTGTTGGGTCTTTACCTACAATGCAAAGCACCTTGAGGCAACTATTTGTTGCGATTTGGCGCTATACAAATTAAACTGAATTGAATTGAATTGCTCTGTGCCTGAGACGATGGATATCCAGATCATTTAGAATCAATTAGAATTTTAACTGGTTAATATCCACCAGGTTGTTGGCATCCCATTTCAGGGTTAAGGTTGGAGGTATGCTAACATCTGCCCTTTATGGATTCTATTGGTTGATGGGAAAGCAAATGAAAAACAGAACTAAAAGACCAAAATGCAGCTATGATGCTATTTTAACTGTTTCATCTTTTTTTTTTCTTTAAATCTGCTCTTGTAGCTAAATTATAACCCAACCTTAACCATCAAAGGGTCACTGGAGCATTTTTAGATGTTAATCAGTAGTAAGCCCCAGTAAGCTGTCCAGAAGATAGCTTAATATTCTAATTTGGAAAACCTTTACTTTTACACAAAATCTGATTAAATCTTTAATGCATCAATTTTAAATGCTTAAGAAAAAACATTCAAAATTCAGTGTTGGAAATACTGAAAAAAAAGCATAGAATGAATTAATACCAAATCACGATAGCCAACATGTAACCATCTAATTTGCTATTTAACATGCATCACACCTTAATTCAGAATGCAAGCGTCTCCTGTCAGCAAAATTAAATCTCTAATCTCTCTAAATCTCATCTTTATTTTGTGCCATTTACCAGGTACAGAGAGCTACAAGAAGTCTTACAGCCATTTTCGTCCCCAGCAGCCTTAGATAAGGTATGTGCTAGTCCCCTGGTGGTGGTGCATTGTGGAGGAAAACACATCTTCCTATAGTCAGCGCTGCCCTCTTCGTCCTCCCCTCAGTAGGAGCGCGGTGGCGTTAAACTCCGTAATGAAACTCTGATTGTTTGTCACAGTCGGCTCGCCGAGGTTTGATCCACCCTGATAGGAAATAACACAGGAACAACTGGAGAGCCGCTTCCCAAAAATTGCAAATTTGCTTTGAGCGAGAGGACAGCTGAAATATTATCATATTTGTCCACCGCTATTTTGTTTGTTTGGCTTCGTACAGAAGAAAGATAAAGAAAAAGGAACAGGGAGAAGTAAAGTGGGCAGGCAGATGTAACAGTGCAGATGTTTCCCACCAGATGTTGAAGATGGCTGCAGGGATTTTTGCTTCCATTCATACAGAAGATTTAAAGCGCTGCTGAGGTCAACCACTGGAGCCAGGAGATTACGTGTGGCTCACAGTTGGTGTTTGACTTCATCCCAAAGGTGCTGCATGGGAAATGAGTTTAGGCCAGTTCAAGTTCTGTGACACCAAACTGAGTTGGAACTTCTGCGTAAAATACCTCTGCATGCTTAAGCCGTCTTCCTTTTGTTAGCTTCTTTAGACTGGGCATGTTCAGCTGGGTGAACGTGATCAGCATTTCTTATTATGTTTGTTGTTATGAACATTGTCGGTCCCCCTAAGCTTTACTTTATGTGTTCCTCACTGACAGTGAGCAACTTGCTGTTTATCATTGTTAGTGTACAAATGACTATTTGCCCTGCCTGAACTCACTAAAAATCAGTCAGCTGCACTGCCTGACTCATTGGTGCAGCTCATTTTATGCAGTTGTCCATATATGCATCTCCAGTCATACCTCCTTTTTGACTAATGTTTTTTCAAAGGATAGGATGGATGAAAATAAAAACTGCCTTTTGGGCATAACAGCTTAATCATGAAATAAAAATATTCTTTATAATTCTGATGTAATTGCAGTTGTTTACCTGAAGCTTTAATGAGGCATTAACCACATGGCAAAACTAACGTAATGCATTTGCAGCAAAAAAGCTTCATTGCATTAGTAATGGAAAACAAAAAACACCCTGAAAGGCAAAACTAGAAAATGTAGAAATTTTTGCCATCAGAACTACATCACCCCAACTAACCATGGAAACTAACCTTAAACCCCCACAATGCTTACTAAAAGCAGAGGAATAACTCTTTCTCTGATGTTCTTTAGGCTCGTGCAAAATCATTCAAGAGTGAAATCAAAAAACTAGCCTCCTTCACAAAATGGTGTGTGAAAGACACACAAATCACCTACACACATTATGTGAGTCATGGCAACACTTCTGTTGCTTTCACAAGTGATTAGACAGCATGGACTCTAGTCTGAGGAGACCCCAGCTCAAACTTTACTCTCAACACTTACTTAACTCGCCAAAATACACTGACATGTCTTTTGCCTGAAGTCGCATGCTATTTATATGTAACTCATTAATAACTCATTAAATCACATAGCAAAAGAACTACGTACAGATTTGGCTAAAGAAGAGTCTCTGGTCTAAGCTATAGTACAACATGCACAGCAGAATGAGGGCTTCAGTAAAGAGGGTTTGGGGCAAAAAATTTGGGAAATGATATTTAACCACATATTTAGGGAGATTTTGGGAGAATGGCTGCATTTATTGCTGGAGACAACACTAAACACCTCACAGCCAGGATGTGGTTCTTATTGGCTTATTTTATCACCACTACATACTGTTTTTGTGTTTGTGATTAATAAACTGGCAGTTATCACCACTTGTGCAGCATGAGGTCAAAGGTCATTGTCAACCTCTGACTTCACGTCAGTTATCAAGGTAATTTCACAGCTAAGGAAAAGAAAAATAATAATAATAAAAAAAAAGACTGAATCCTGTTGAACACGTAAAGACTCAGAGAGAGGGGGACTGGACCTGTGAGCGCTACGTGTTTACCAGACTGTGAGCTGCTTATGTCACACATGAATAATGGATGAACTTGTAATTATTAATCCTGCTTTCAGTGGGACCGCGGTGTGGCGGAGCAGAGGGACTGCTAAAGGCAGGACAGATCACAGGAAACAGCCCAACGGAGACCGACCCTGACAACTGGAGTGTGAGGAGCAAGTGCACAGTTTGTCTCTGAAAGAAATGATCCAAGTTTGAAACGCTGCATGAAGAAGAGTGCAAATAAAGACAGAGTTGTTAGGGGAATCAACTCCGATCTGCGAGTGCTGCTTTAACACGTACAGTAAGGCATGAAGGGCTTATCAGTTTGGAAAGTGAGTACAATTTCTGTCACAGTGTTTAATCTGTGAGGCTGTGATGAAGCTAATTAGAGGGTTTCACAACATTTAGGAGCTCATTTCCCATGTGATTTGTTTCTACTGTGGAAAAATGTGTTTGGAAACATGACATCACTGCACTGAGTCAGAGACTTAGCTGCAATAAGCTACTTTAATTAGTGACAAATAGAACTGCAAAGCCTTTATAGACTTTTTAGGTGACATTATTACATGTGCAGATAATAGCAAATGACAACAACAGCAAATATTTGCATTTTCTTTGCTGTATAATTATCTTTGAACTTCAGTCAAAACATTTTTTTAAACATCTGAGAAATGGTGAAGACCTCCTGTTACAGCAGGTCACCGTGTAGCTCACACACCATTGAATAAAAATTTTAAAGGTTCAAATCAGAATCAGGTGCATGATTTGTGCGAGGTTGAGCGACACTGTGTGAGAATAAAACCTGCAACAGTGCGGCTGAGTCAGCAGCCAGTTGGGTCACACCCGTCACACAGGCCTCCTAAAAATAATATTTCATTTCCTTCTCCTAAAAGGAGTCCAAAGCACCGCCAAAATAAGTGTACAGCCAGCAGGAAAAACAAAACAAAACACTTTGGCTTTGCACTGACCCGAAAGAAAGGAGATTAAATGCACAGTGAACATGTGTTCACACTAAGATCAGAGATGAATATCAGAAATATCAAAGAAAATTACTGTGGGGGCGATACACATCTGATGAAACATCAATTGATAATGAGAAGCCACTGAAATGGCTTAGAAACTTTAAAGCAATAATTTTCAAGGTTGTCATTTTAATAACTGTAATTGGAATAGCCTTTTTAAAAATATATAAGCTTTAGTTCTCTTTACTTTTGCTGACAGGAAGCTGCCCAGCTTATTTATATATATATATCCAGTGTCTCCTGTCACAGTTGCATAAGCTGCTTCTTAACAACAAGCTGCAGTGTCATAAATCTAACTTGAGTGAACTTATCTGAATCTGCGAGCAGGATAGTCAAGGCCAAACATCCTAGGACAACAAAACAATATCCAAATTTTTTTGGTTTGGGAGACTTGACTCGACCTGCAGCTCACTGTTACAAAGTCACATTGCACCCATATGCAAAATATTAGCTAATACTAGTTGTGAAAGCAGAGTAAGGTCATGTAATATGGTCAAAAGCCCAAGAACAGCAGATAAATGATCAGAACAGTGAGGGGATCCAGTGTCTCTGGTGGGGGTGGGGGGGGGGGCATTTTGAAGCCACTGTGTCCAATTGTCCCCCTTAAAAAGAAGAATAACTGCAAATCAATACAAAGCTGCTTCGAGAGATCACCTTTATCCTCTGATGGAACATGAGGGAATATGTTTCCAAAGAATGGGGTTCAACCCTCCAGTGGAATTCCAGGGACCTGAAAAATGAATTCCCAGCTGCCCGGAATTGTTTTTTTGTTTTGCTCTGATTTGTATTTTGTACTAAGATTAAACATAAAAAAAGAAGAAAAATCTTTTGCAATTCAGGTAAAGAGAACAAAATTGAATATAAAAGCTTATTTTTGTTCTTTTTTGCGTTTTCTACGACTTGGAAGTCTAAAGAGAGGGTTTAAGTTATATTTGGAGCATCGTTGGATGATATAAACAGCTGTTTCCAAAATGAACGTCTGGCCTTTGTGAAGAAATGGGAGGCGATGATAAGTGGAGGTTTATAACAACAATAAGTGGCACAGGCACAGTCTATCTGAAAACACAAGCGGCAGTGGCAAATAATGGCTGACATAATCTATTTACTGTACATGAGATGTAATATCTCTGAGCTTTCAGCGTGGGGATAATTTGGAGAAAGGCAGAGATTAAGACTGAATGAGAATGAAAGGAACTGAGGGAAGCAGGAGGAGAGAAATTGAGACTTAAAGCGAGAACGAGCTCCTCGGTGTGCTTCGGTCCACATTGTTTTAACGTTAAATGCGGCAAAATGCAAATTCAGCAGGGGAGAGTAAAACAAAACACAAAAATACAAATCGAGCAACAATCACTTTTTCTTTTTTTCTGTGCTCCTAAAACTGTGTTTAGCTCCAGCATCTAGCAATGACTCATCCACCCCGGGCCACGCGGGGGAAACACAAATTCATTAAAAAAAATACAAGAGTGAGTGTTTGTGGTCTCAAATACTAAAAAGCTACACTTCAACAAAAACCCATTATTCCTCATCTGCCACAGATAATGACTGTCAACAAGCATTTCAGGCAGGCGGGATCCTTTACTGTAACACAGGACCCACGATGCTTTGTGCTTTAAACTAAAACCTACTTAGACGACTCATGAGGAAACAATTCAAACAATGGACGAAGAAGCCATTAAAAATCTGCTTCGATAAATGGTGCCTCCGTGGATTTAGAGTGGATTTTTGAGAGCTAATACTGATAACAAGAGACTGAGAGTCAGGTCAGTTTTACTAATAAAACCCAATTCCAGGAATTTGCCTTTATAGTCTCCAGAGCATGCCACAGCCTCTATGCACGGATCCTATCCAATTCCACAGTCTTATTAGGTGCTTCCAGACCAAATACTGTACAAGCGCTGCAAACCTTCAAGGACTGCAATTTAACAAAGCATCTTGGAATAACGAAATTCTTTGGGCTTCACCAGAACTCAACAGCATTCACTCAGGTACCTCCATTCGGAGGTAATCCAAAAGGCACAACTTTTGATTTACTTGTCAGCCTCTAGTCATGAGTTCTGGACTGTGACTGAAAAAAATGGGTTTCCTCCATTGGGTGGCTGGGGTCAGCCTTGGAGACACACTGCTTAGACATCCCGAAGAACCATGGAGTACAGCTTCTACTCTATTGCATCACAGGGAGCCATCTAAGTGTGGTTTGGAGGGATATCTCCTTAGAGGTTTTCTGGGCACACCCAGCTGGAAGAAGACCCAGGGGTTGACCGTAGAGAGAGAAAATATTTCCCATCTGCTCAGGTAGCCAGAAGGGATATCAGGATCCCCCAGAAGCTGCCAGAAGGAGGAAGCCAACTCAAAAATATCTGGTGTGTTTTTGAAAATAGGCAGCATTATGATCCTTCTACACTGAGTTTTGTCACGCAGTAAAAATGTATACGAGTATCCTTCAGATGTTCAGCACCTACAGAGTTTTGTTGCAGGCAGTAAAATCCCTGCGAGGAAAATAATCCATTCACCGAGGGTTGAAATGGCAGCCTGCAGATTAGCAGTGCGCAGTATAATCAGAAAAGTGAAGTATAAAAGAAACATTTCATTATATTTATTTCAGGGATGTTTTAAGGCCCTTTGAAAATGAAGACAGTGCCCCAGTACTTCAATCTAATCTCCAATGTAATCTGTGTTAAATACTGACCTGTGGTGCTAAAGCAGAGATTCTGACAACCTTTATTTCAGCCATTGTTTTGACTTAATGTGATGTATATA
>JAMQGT020009432.1:0-17653 GCA_024447675.2 Pterophyllum scalare | reverse complement strand
CTTTGTTGTCCTCTCAGGTTACAAGGTGGAGGTGGAGTCAGGGGTGGAGTCTGTCCAGCTGCCCTGTAAAACTATAGTTCACCTGCCCAAAGACACTAAGGTGGAGTGGAAGGATGGAGCCAGCAGGAAGGTCCACGTGTATGAGAGCAGCTCTGACCAGCCTGAAGAACAGCACGACTTTTACAGAGGACGAACAAAGATGGAGAGAAACCTGCTGAAACCTGGAGACCTCAGTCTGACCCTGAAACACCCCACAGATGAGAGACACAGACACCTACACCTGCACCGCCTACAACAAGAGGGGAAACATCCTGATGAAGAAACAAGTGAAGCTGACAGTCACAGGTCAGTGCTGTAGATACAGGTCAAAGGTCAGAGGTCATCCTGTTAGCATGTCTGATGTTTGTGGCTGTTTGGGTTTCTCTTTGATTTGGACCCAAATGTAAAAGCTTCAGCAGATGAGCTGTAGGACCAAAGTTCATGTGTCAGAGGTCATCTGAAAGGTCACATCTTCTAGTTCCTGAACATGTGTTTGTTAGCATGTGGCTAACACACAGGCTAAGCTAAGTCAGGTCCAGTGTGAGTAAAAGCCTGTTTGCCTCATGTTTAGAAGCAGTAAACAGAGAGCAGTGGCAGTCTGTGTGATACAGGAACATCATGATGTGGAGAGAAGCTCTGTCAGTCACAGTGAGTCAGTGTGAGGTCGGGTCAAAGGTCACATGGACCTCAGAGAGCCAAAAAGCAGCTGACAAACACAAAGGGTTAAATGTGATGCTGAGGTCAGATGGAAGGAAGTGGGAGCAGATGGAGCTCTGTGAGGGCCGTATACACTGGGTTAATGAGCTCAGCATCAGATCATGGATCTGTAGGATAGAATACAGCAGCAGGTCCAACTCTGCTAAAGGGAAACTGATTCAGGATCAGGCTCTGAGACTCTGCACAGGTGCATCTAAACCAGCTGGACAGCAGAGTTACAGGTAGAGATGGAAGAAGAAGAACTCCTGGACACCTTTACAGGGACACCATCATCCAACAGCAGATGTTCTTAAAGCTGAGTGGGAAAAGCAGAGACATGAAGAGCTTTGGGTGGACAGAGAGTCAGAAAGAGCTGAGCTTCAAAGAGCTCAGTTAGAGATGAGTCAGCCTGTGTTAGCAGCAGTACAGCCATGGATCCTTCCTGATGCTGCAGCAGCTCTGATCTGATTGGACAACGAGGAGGAGAGGGCTTTAAACTCACACACAGTACAGGTGATCAGGGTCACAGTGATGGCCAGATCTATACAGGTGCATCAAAGAATCAGCCAATCACAGTGGGACAGCATTCCTGGATCCAGAGTTGATGTTAGAGGAGGAAAAGGATCCATGAGGGTTCTCAGGACTCACAGGAGAAATGCTCTCAGTGCTCTCAGCTGCTCAGTGGACTGAAGACATGAGACCATGAAGATGACTCAGGTTCATCTTTGGCCAGTTTACAGCTCAGGGACTCAGACAGGAGCAAAGTTCTAGTAATAATTCTAACTTTGGTTCAAACACAGTTACAGAGAGCTTCACAGTTTGGATCAAAGCCACACATTAAAGATGAGCACAGAACATACAGACCTGTGATCAGCCATAAAGTCACACATTAATTCCCACAGACACACAAACAGCTGTAAACTCTGCTTCTCCAGCTTCCTCCCACAGTCCAAAGACCTGCAGTTAGTGGGCTTTGGTTGGTTGGTGCCATTGGCTGTGAATGACAGGCTGGACCTGCCTGAAAGGGAGGAGGAGAAGAAGAACATGGATGGAGTGATGGAGGTCCTTCAACCAGCTGAAGGAGCTGATGAGCAACAACTTCCTGAAGGACTAAAAACAAACTGCAGTTTTGATATTGGTCTGTAATTATGTGAAGCAGAGGGTCTGAGGAGTGTTTTGAAGCAGAGGGAAGATGCTGGCTGTTTGAGAGCAGTCTGGACTGCAGCCTGATCAAAGGGACTGATTTATAACAGAGAGCAGCCAGGGGGAGGAGACAGGGAGAACCTCTGATACTTCATATTGTTCAGCAGCATCGCTCCAATCTGGGCAGGCACAGGAGACTGTGAGAGTGTCCATGGTAACAGCTTCCTCCTCCTGGCCAGCACGTGTGATGTAGAGGAGTCAGAGTGCAGTGTGAAGAAGGTCTGAATCAGTCCTTCAGCACGTTAGCAAAGAAAGCCTTGATGATGGAGAGGAGACGTCAGCTTCTGCCACGGCCGCTTTCATCACACAGGAAGTTGAACAGGTGGAGGCTCAGCAGCATTTTCACATTAACATCTGTGAGAAATCACTTGGTTGCCTGAATGTCCAAAGTTGAAGCAGCTGTGTTTCTGATCCTCCACCTTCATGTTTCCTTCATTTTGAACCCCCCTGTAGATCCTGACAGGTAACCATGTCACACAGAACTCAGCCTTTGAATCCAGCTGTGAGTTTGGATTTCACATTGCATCTACTGTTTCAGATCCAGGTGTAGGCCTGTGTTTGTGAGCTCATTAACAGCAGTTTATTTAGACCTGCTGCTCTTCACAGGACAGCCACTACAAACATCTGATTTGATAGAATATGATGCATTACTGCACATTACACACAATAGAATGGATTTCCACTGAGCTCAGCCTGAAACATGTGCAGCAGTAATTTTGCTCCATATCACACTGATGCCAACATGTTTGTGCACAATAACTACTTTGACTTTGGATCCTTTCTCTACAGTTTGGCAGTGCTGCAGTTTGTGTGCAGTCAGGTGTTTTCATAGTGTTTTCTTGCTGCTTTGACTAAAGGAACGCTTCTATCAGATTGTTCCAGATGTTCTTACATTGAGCTGTGTGATGTAACTGTGTTACTCTGCTTCATCAAGTCTAATCTGCTCCTCACAGTCTGAATAAAGTCCTGTCCCACTAACAGCAGTTTATTTAGACCTGCTGCTCCTCGCAGCCTGAATAAAGTCCTGTCCCACTAACAGCAGTTTATTTAGACCTGCTGCTCCTCGCAGCTTGAATAAAGTCCTGTCCCACTAACAGCAGTTTATTTAGACCTGCTGCTTCTCGCAGCTTGAATAAAGTCCTGTCCCACTAACAGCAGTTTATTTAGACCTGCTGCTCCTCACAGCCTGAATAAAGTCCTGTCCCACTAACAGCAGTTTATTTAGACCTGCTCCTCCTCACGGCCTGAATAAAGTCCTGTCCCACTAACAGCAGTTTATTTAGACCTGCTGCTCCTCACAGCCTGAAAAAAGTCCTGTCCCACTAACAGCAGTTTATTTAGACCTGCTGCTCCTCACAGCCTGAATAAAGTCCTGTCCCACTAACAGCAGTTTATTTAGACCTGCTGCTCCTCACAGCCTGAATAAAGTCATGTCCCACTAACAGCAGTTTATTTAGACCTGCTGCTCCTCACAGCCTGAATAAAGTCCTGTCCCACTAACAGCAGCTCCAACAGTCTGTTCACTGCTTTCTTCCTGTCAGTCTTCATCTTTCTGCTGCGTCTCCTCTTCACACTGATCACTTTCTATCTAACAGTGAGCTCCCAGTGAAGCAGCAACATTCAGCCTGTTAGAGGCAACACAAATGTCTCCATCCAAGCTCATGTTGGGCTTTGTTGTCCTCTCAGTCCCCCAGGTGGAGGTGGAGGAGGGGGTGGAGTTTGTCCAGCTGCCCCTCACAACCACACTTCACCTGCCTGAAGACGCTAAAGTGGAGTGGAAGGACAAACACATGAAGGTCCATGTGTATGAGAGCGGCTCTGACCAGCCTGAAGAACAGCACCAGGCTTACAGAGACCGAACGAAGATGAATGAAGACCTGCTGAAAGCTGGAGACCTCAGTGTGACCATGAGATTCCCCACAGATGATGACAGCAGAACCTACACCTGCACCGTCTACAGCAGGGAGGGAAACATCCTGCTGAAGAGAAAGGTGGAGCTGAAAGTCAGAGGTGAGTGCTGTAGCTGCAGGTCAATGGTCAGAGGTCATGTTTGTTCTCTCAAAGCTTTTAGTTTGAATCTATTTTCAGTTCCTTCAAATAGTCTAAATTCTTTGATGTTTCTCTCTCCAAGCCAAAAATGTGGGCGGAGCAACTGTGCGTTTAAATGAGCTAAGAAGAGGATTAAAAATGAGTTTCAATGATCATCACTTCCAAATCAAATCCTCTGCAGGATTTTAGTGAGAGTGAGAGTGAAAATGCTGTTTGCTGATCCAGAGGAGCTCATGGGGTCTTTGTGGCTGGATGCAAAGGTCTGTAGGTGTGATGGTGCGGTCTCTTCCCTTACAATAATTTAGTAAAATTTAGTCGTCGACGCCACTGGATGGGGGAGGAGATATCACCCTTCCAGAATAATAATAAATTAATATCAATATCTAAAATTTCACAGGTCTGAATAATACACCAGGGCCAGAGAGCGTTCTGAACTTTAAATCGGTATTTTATTTAACAATAAACGAAAAACAACCACCATAAAGTGACTCGGCTGCAACATCACTTGCGCATCAATTGAACAAAAGCAAACAAAATAAAATAGAAAAAAATATGGACTCACCAGCGACAAAGAGGGCCCCCAACAAAAACACAAAACGCAGCAAAGACACACCACACTGTGACTTCACCCAGTGCTGCACACGACAACTGTGACATCCGGCCACTGGCTCATCCAATACTAAAACGAAAAACACAGTTAAAACATATTCAGTTGAGCGCAATGATTAAAATAGCAGCCTAATCACAATAAAACCCACACTGTACTCAAACACACACCCTCATACATCCACACACGCTACAAGAACACAAACATAAAAGAGGAAATCAGCTAAAAGGTATCCCAGTATTCCAGACTCGTGCCACGGGTCCAACACTTCTGATTCTTGGGGTGGTTAATTTAACGTTATGATAGGATAGGATAGAACTTTATTGTCATTATACAAACAACGAAATTAAACATCATACAATGAATTATACAACATCATTCTATCATAGTATAACGAAATTTCATTCAGATAACCATCCAAGACAAGGACAGACAAGACCAAGATAAGGGAGATGTGTGTCTGCAGCCGCCGCCGCAGTGCGCTGCTGCTGGAACAATCAATCAAACAAAGGAAAACAGACACACAGTGGAGGTTAGGTTAAAAAAAATTCATCTGGTACTGTGCTCGTCTGGAGCACTGTATCAGAGTCCAAAAAATCACCTTAGCAAAGCATATTTGCACATTTAAAGTAGCAATGGTCGGGTAGGGAGGGCCGGGTAAGGGGGGGGGACGCATGCAGACAGGGACGAGAGGGTCAGGGCATTGTGGAGACAGATGCCAGTTCCCAGCCAAAACAGTTCGCTGATACTGATGGATGTTTGTCAGCAGCCGTGGTACACCAGATCCAGCCCACACAAAACACAGAGTGGGCTCAGGGGAAGAGCAGCCATCACACATTGTCCCGGAGAGATATGATTACCAGCTCAAGGCCGGCTAGGGAGCCGAATTCCTGATAATGGAGATGTTGTTTTGGAACAGGCTGCTTGTTATTTTCCAACAGCCTTCAGTTCACTGGGGAACCCATTTCAATATCCAATATTCCAAATTCATTAGTTACTCCAGATCTTATCCCTTATCGCCTGCCTGTACAAACTCAGCTGGACTACGCATCCAGCTTGCGGCTCAGGTCCAACAGGCTCTGAGACTGTGTCGGTACGGCTCTGCACAGCCCATCCATCTGGTTCTGCTGACTCGGCAGATGCTGAACTGCTGCCCAGATTTTCTTAATTTCCCGGTAAATCAGGTATCCTCCAAGCCCAAAAAGAAGAGATCCTGTTACCAAATAGCCAAATATGTGAACGCCTTCCACGTCCTCAACCGCCAGAGCTGTGAGGCACACAGGTCTCCACGAATTCCAGGAGTCGTAGACTTATCCAACGGGGTCTGTTCCGCTCTGACACACGGGCTCCCCTTTCCCCGATCTCATAGTGGAGAAAATTCGATCAATGGTGTTGAGGGCCCAGTTTGCCAGATCCATGTTTTTTCCCAATCTTATTCTTATTCGGTAAGAGGCGCTCTTACAGCAAGCAGGAGAGATGGGGGAGGGCAGGAAGGCAGGAAAGAGAGAGAATGCGACCGTCCCCCTCAGAGAGCAGGAGGGAATGGCACACCAACCTCATGTGTTTGACAGTGGTGTTCCAGAATACAATTCAATTCCATGCTGAACACATGAGCTGGTCTGCAGCAGCTTCTGTTCAGAGTTTGAGCTTCCAATGGGCTCAAAGTGTCCCATTTTCAGCCATTCTTTTCCCGCCCACATGCTTCCAGTGTGATATGGATCCTCTGCTGAAGGAATCTGCTTTCTATCCACAACCTGTTGATCCGTCTGTGACTGACAGCAGGAAGGAAGCCCTGCAGGTAGAGAGAAACTGTCTGAGTGGCAGTGTTGCTGCAGTTTACCTGCAGCTGCTGATCAACACAAAGTGTCAGTGTGTTTGTGTTTGGTCCTGATCTGCTGCCAAGTCTGTTTGACACTGCTGGATCTGCAGCTGATAGATCCCAGAGGAGAAACTGATCAGTCTATTGATCCCAGAATCTTCCATCAATAGAATTGATGTGACTGTGATCAGTGGGAACAGTGATTTCCACGTCTCCTTCATGGTGTGACAGTGTCAGAGCTCAATGCACTTGTAGACTTTCATGTTTTTCTGGCTCCCATTCAAAGTGTTCCAGCTCTAATATCCAGCTGTCATATTAGAAATAGAAGCAGCTCTGATTTTAGTGCTCCAATAAATCCATCAAGTTCTCAGTTCACACATCAACACTTTTCTGCAGCGTTCCTCTCCGCCTTATTTGCAGCTCCACTCTTGTTTTTGCTGGAATCATTATTGATCTCCATGAGCTGTTTCTGCCTGAAGGAGGCGCCACTCCATCGCTTCATTCTGTGCACCACAAGAGTCACATGATGCTGCTCTGGGAGCACCAATCACACTTTGTACAGCTCATGTTGTTTTGTTGTCTTCTCAGACTGTCAGGTGGAGGTGGAGGAGGGGGCGGAGTCTGTGCAGCTGCCCTTCACAACCACAGAAAACCTGCCTGGAGATGCTCAAGTGGTGTGGTGGGATAGTTCATACAGAACAGTCCATGCATATAAGAGCAGCTTTCACAAACAGCACCAGGCTTACAGAGACCGAACGAAGATGAATGAAGACCTGCTGAAAACTGGAGACCTCAGTCTGACCCTGAGACTCCCCACAGAGAGAGACAGTGGGACATATAAATGTGGAGTCTACAGCAAGAAGATTAGAAGATGGAAAAATGTGCAGCTCAAAGTCAGAGGTCTGTGTGTGTGTGTGTCTGTGTGTGTCTGTGTGTGTGTGTGTGTGTGTGTGTGTGTGTGTGTGTGTGTGTGTGTGTGTGTGTCTCTGACTGTCTTGTGTCTCCTCTGCAGGGAGAGCTCAGGTCCAGGATCAAACAGGGATCATCAGGAACAGAAGCAGCTCCATTGATCCGACTCCTCTGATGGCTGATCAATCAGTTTGATCTGTTTGTTCTTTGATTATTGATCAGTGATGTCAGAGTGGAGTCAGTGTGATGTTGTTGTTGTGTGTTTGAGCCTTTTAGTGTCCATGAAGGTCTCTGCTGCCGTAGATCCTCTGAACTGTGACAGAGGTCTCACTCTGGAGCATTTCTTCATGTTACTGTTGCATTAATGTTGGCAGTGATGGAAAGTGTGAGTCCACTGATCACTTTGTGCAACAAATACCTTTTTTGTTGTTTGTTTTACTTTTTTAAAACACCACAGCCATTTGGTAAGTGTTATATGTGATCTTCAGACTGGACTAGTAATCACAAAGACCCGCAGGGTTCTGTGCTGGGACACATACGCTTCTCATTATCCATCTTTATGTGATATTATAAGAAAACACTGTATGTATGTGTGTGTGTGTGTATATATATATATATATATATATATATATATATATATATATATATATATATATATATATATATATATATATATATATATATGATTGTACATAATGAGCCATTCCCATCCGTTCTACTGCTCCTGAGTGATCTCCTGGAGGTCTTCAGTCTACTCACTCTTCTTTTAATTTTTTATCAGCAATAGAAGAAATCAAACTGGGCTTTAGACCGAGTGGACGGGACAATAACAGCACAGAAGAACAGAGGAAGTCCTGAGGAGGTCCATGGATGTAGTGAAAGAGGACATGCAGAGGACTGGGGTGACAGAGGGTACAGGGACAGGGTGAGAGGTGGAGGCAGGTGATCTGCTGTGGTGCCCCTAAAGGGTCCAGTTGAAAGAAGAGAATGATATACCCTGCCTTTTGCCCCATGACAGCTAACTAAGGGAGGGTTCACCTGATCCAGCTCTAACTATAAGTTTGATCATGAAGAAAATGTTTTGTTGCCAGGATTTATTGATACACAGAGTTAAACACAGTACAAGAATAAGCTCTGGTCGTTTTAACAGGAGAAAAATGAGGCCCTGATCCTCCAGGGAAGTGATTATAACAGGCCTGAGTCTTATCCACCCACCTAGGGCATGCAGTGTTCCAGTGTTTGATTAACATAATAGGTGAATCCAGTGTGTGTGTGTGTGATTAATATAGGTACTAATAAATGATATATAACAGTGACAGTAAAAACCAATATCAAAGGGATTAAAATTCCCCCCAAAAACCCTACATAGATTGTTGCTTGCAGGAAATAAAGTAGAGTTGTACAGTTGTCTGACCTTTCAACCACAAATTTAATAGTCGCTAGGGACCATAATATAATGCTTAATTCCCATTTTGATAGCTCAGCTAGTAAAATACATAGGTGCTCCAGTGTTTCTATGGTTCTAATTAATCTTATCATCTCTAATAATTTGGTTGACATCTGGGGCTCCTCAACATCCAACAGATAGAGAATACTCTTTTTTTTTCCCATCCATCCATTTGCTTATCCTGTTCAGGGTCGTGGGGGTGCTGGAGCCTATACCAGCTGACAAAGGGCGAGAGGCAGGGTGCACCCTGAACAGGTTGCCAACCTGTTGCAGGGCCAACACAGAGAGACAACCTTTCACGCTCACATTCAAACTCTCTTTCACACCAATGGACAATTTAAAGTAGCCAATTAACCTAACCCCAGTAAGTGCATGTCTTTGGACTGTGGGAGGAAACCCACTCAAGCACGGGGAGAACATGCAGACTCCACACAGGCCAAGGTGCAATCGAACCCAGACCTTACAGATGTTATTCTAACTGTGAGGCAGCAGTGCTAACCACTGCACCACCGTGTTGCCCATTTTTTCATTTGCCCATTTTTTTCCAAATAAACACAAATCAAATTCTCATATTGATTTCTTTGTACTGGATGCCAAACTTACCCAAACGTTACAAAAACCAAATAGTATAACATTTTGATTTCTGAATATGCCCCAACCTCCATGACTTTTAATGTTAATAAACCCAGACAGCACTCCTCATGGCATTTCCGCCCATCTTTGTTGGCAGAGGAAAACTTATGTAAACATATGTCTGTAAAAATTGCAGAATATCTTGAGATTATTGTCGCCTCAGATGTCTCAGATTCAGTCCTGTGGAAAGCCCTCAATGCTGTTATGAGAGGTCAAATTATTGCACAGGAGGCAGCTTTGAAAAAAATCAAAAGGATACTGACTCTGAACTCTCACAATTAGAATCACTGTATAGAAGCACATGCAAAATGTGCGTCTATACACTCAAACACTGCAAAATATTCTCAACCCTAAAAATGAATATAAGAAACTTTTATCTTGCTTGGTTTGTGACCAGATCCTGCAACTTAGGAGGCAGCATTTCGAAAAAACCTCAAGCACTCTTAGGTCACCAACTGAAGGGACAGCAGGCCAGCAGAGAAATAAAATCTCATTCAGGAGTAAGCTTGACAGACCCAAAGCTAATAAATGCTCACTTTAAAGAATATTACGAGGAGCTTCATAGATCTAACTCCACAGGTGATGTGAATAACTGGTTGAAAAATGTAAACATACCGAGGCTTGATGAAGCCTCTCCTGAAGCCCTTAACGTGGAAATATCTTCAGCAGAAATACTGAATTCTATCCTATCAATGCAAAGTGGGAAAAAGCCGGGACCTGATGGAACTGGCGTTGAATTTTATAAAACATTTTCAAATCAATTAATCCCTATTCTACACAGGATGTTTTTACACTCAATGGTCACTCAAAGTCTCCCTCCAACCCTATACTATGCAAATAGTTCACTTCTGCTGAAGCTGGATGGGGTTGAAACAGAACCTTCATCATACCATCCAATGTCTCACTAAGATAGTTGCAACAAGGTTAAATAAATGTATAGAATCCATCATTCACATTGATGGGTTTCATCCAAAATTGATTCTCTTTCTTTAATGTTAGACATGTGTTTGATATTATATATTATCCCTTATATAAAAGCGCTAAGCAAGCTATCCTGTGTCTAGGAGCAGAGAAGGCAGAAGAGTGAGCTCATATTAATAGATAATGAACTGAATCCACTACTTCTAACAACTACACCTTTTAAAACAAGCTCTAACTACATGGAATACTTGGGCATCAAAATTTCAAAAAAAAGAAAAAGCCAAGTGACATTTTTAAATTGAATTTCATGGAGAAACTGACCAAACCCAAGGAGAAAAAAAAAGTAGAACTTTGCCATTAACTTTAATTGGATATGTGAATGCCATCAAGCTGGTCTCACTGCCACAATTTCTGTGCTTATTCCAGAAAATAAATCCTTTTTTAAGCTTTTAGGCTCCATGATTTCATTGCTTGTTCGGGGTTACAAAACACATAGGATCGCTAAAGGTCATCTCCAAAAACCAGGAGACAGTGGGGGCTTGAGTTTGCTGTAATTTTTCATTACTACTGGGCCGCCAATGTTAAGAGTTGTGGTGTACTGGCAATATGGCTTTGACAGAGGGGATGGGTTCATCCCGCCTCCTTCACTAACCACTGAAAAAAGCGTGACCTAGAAGACTTCCCTTCCTGCACTACTCTTTTTGTCCCTAAAGTCACCAGCGGTCCATAAGAAGGATCATTTCATTCTGTTTAACACCCGGAGGAATCAAATTAGAAAACACTGTGTGCTCCCACACTCTTCGGTCCACGCTCCAGTTTGGCAGAATCGTGACCTTTTGCCATCACTTACAGATACAGCCTTTAGGATGTGAGCTGCATGAGTATCGTCAGTTTGGAGGACCTTTATATTGACGGACAGTTGGGCTCCTTTCAACAACTGCTATTTACAAATGAGACACTACGTCCGACAGACTATGAAGTCGTATAAATTACCGTCTGAGGATAATGTATTGTTAAAATCTCTCCTAGGCCCCCCTGAAGCAAAACATTTGATCTCAGCATAATAAATATGCTTAATAAATATTAAGTCTTGTTTATTTTGTTATTTCATAATGTCATATTTTTCATGCTTGTGTAAGATTGTGGGTTTTTATTTGTCTGTTTTTTATGATTTTTGTTTTGTCAGTTATTTTTGTTTCTCTGTTAATTTTCTATTGTTCTTTGATATAATTCTATTTGAAAATCTTGGTAAATAAAGTGTTGGGGAAAAAAAACAAGCACAGCAGAAGCAGAAAGTTTGCACTTCATGGTTATGTTAAGCATAAAAAGATTATTTATACATGAAAAAGGTTTTAAACACACTTGCAATAGAAGAAGTTTTTTATATGGTGATGGAATTTTCATCAAATAAAATATTCAAATAAAAAAAATCTTTTAAACAAACCTGTGTATACTGGTTATTTTTAACCCAGTACACACCAGGATTCCTCCCAGTATAAACATGCTTATGTCTTCTTACTGATAGGGAGGTTTTTTTTACATCGTTTGCATTTTTAGGGTTTCCCTCCAGTATGAATACGGAGATGGATTTTCAGACTGTCCACCCTTTGAATGTTTTCCCACACTGGGCACATTGTTGCCGTTTCTTTCGAGTGTGCGTGAGAAGGTGATTCGTTAAGTGACATGACCGATGGAACGCTTGATCACACTAGTCACATCTGAATGGTTTCTCTTGCCTGTGGATGCACTTGAGGGCACTCTTGAAAAAGCCTTCCCACTATTAGATCCCCACAATTTTACATTTGTGACAGCTCTCCATTTGGCTTTACATTTGACTGGGCCAGGATTAGCTTCTGTTATTTGTTTTTTTAATACAATTTTCAAGGAACTATATCACTTTCACTTGTATTTAAATTAGTTAGGATGTTAGATTGGATGGGTCCCATGGGATATTCTAATTTTTAAGCAGGCTGCAGCACTCATAGCTTTGGGAGTGGCTGTTAGAGGCATCTACACGCATCTGATTTCCCTTCAATTTCTCTGACAGAATGTTCCTAAGGGATTAATAAATTTTTATCCAGTCTAATGTAAATATGAAAACATGGCTTAAACCAAGAGGCCAGTTGACAGGAAAATTGCAATAAGTATTTAACTTTTATGTTAACCACATATTAAAGCGTGCTGCAGTAAAAAGAGAAAGTGTGGCCTGCTTCTTACTAGTATTGTGAAAGAATAAATGCATTAAGGAGTTGTCTCCACCTGCACTTGTTGTTGTTGCTGTGACTTCTATGGAAAGGAGAAGTCACGTAGAACTAAGTCTTAGAAAACCGTAAAGAAGTACTTATTTGGATTAAACACACACACACACACATGGGAAGAATAACACCATAAATGGATTGGATTGATACATGCATTTGATCATGTACTCTATATAGTGCATGGAGGAAGGAACTTCCTCTTTATAGAGCATAGAAAGCTGTTAAGCAGAAGTTGAACACTTCCTCTAAGCAGCTTTGTTGTAACTGCTCCAACTTGCAAGCCTTAATGAACATTGCATTCAGAATGTCTCTCCCCTGGTTCATTGATTAACGCCTTAACTGGCCGCTCCAAAATCACAAAAGACGCCTGAGAAAACATACCCAAATTAAATCAGCTGCTGTTCCTGAACTCTTTGGTGTACATGCAAAAGCTTGGTCTCTTTCTGAAGAAGACAAGATATATTTTTCATTTTTGCAGTCAAAAATACTGTAACTGTAATGAGTTTGTAGCGATTAAGTTTGGAACACAGAAAAATTAGACAATTTTTGCCTCGCCTAGATTTTTCCTGCCTATTTTTATTAGATACACACTGAGTGTAGAAGGTATGGATTCGAAAATATAATGAAGCTGTGGAATGAAGTCTTTTAAGTATTTCAAATTTTATCAAAATAGCACAAAAACCTACTGTTTTGTAAAGGTTTTTGTGTGTTGATCTCCAGGCGCAGGCCCAAATGTGCCATTTGGAGACTGCAAATGGCACGTGTGAGCCAGCCTGTCATATGCAAATTTCAAATGGCTGTAACTCCTCAATGCTGCAATATATCATGTCATCATCAATAAGGGCTCTAATCAAAGATACTTCACTGAGGAATCCTCTGCTATACACAACTTTACTGATAGTAGAAATTAATTCTAATTGTAGACATATAAATTAGAGGTAGACCTAATTTGTAAAAGATGGAAAATGTTAGGCCTTCATTCACAAAAACCTCGGTCTATTTTCAGTGATTCCTTCACACATCCAAAATAAATAAATTGTATATTGATCAAAAGTTACAGTAAATGTAAACACTAAATATTCACATAAAATAAAATAAAAAACACAATCCTCCCAATAGTCCTTCTCTGATACACAACTTACAACCCCCTCCCAAACAATTATCAGTCTGAGAAAGGACGTTTCTAATTTTATAAATATTGCGCAGATGTAAAAAGGCCGTCCTACATATCTGTTTAATATGTACATTGAAGGACATATCCTGGTCAAAAATGACTCCAAGATTTCTCACAGTGTTACTGGAGGCCAAAGTAATGCCATCCAGAGTAAGTATCTGGTTTGACACCATGTTTCTAAGATTTGTGGGGCCGAGTACAAGAACTTCAGTTTTATCTGAATTTAGTAGCAGGAAATTAGAGGTCATCCAGGCCTTTATGTCTTTAAGACATTCCTGCAGTTTAACTAACTGATGTGTGTCATCTGGCTTCATGGATAGATAAAGCTGAGTATCATCTGCATAACAATGGAAATTGATGCAATGCTTTCTAATAATACTGCCTAAGGGAAGCATGTACAATGTAAATAAAATTGGACCTAGCACAGAACCCTGTCCTGTCCACATGCTGTGGAAGAGAGCCAGAGTTTAATAATAATGATTAAATACAGAGTGAAGTATAAACAAGTAAATAAAGGTGAATGAGAAGAAACAGTGCATTATGGGACCCCCCCTCAGCAGCCCAGGCCTATAGCAGCATAACTAAGGGGTGGTTCAGGGACCTGGAGGTCCTTCATCAACCAGCTGATCAGTAAGTGAAGAACAGAGAACTTTGTAGCTGCTCCATCCACCCTGTTTGATTCACACAGGGAAAAACTGCAGTACGGAAGGTAAAATATGCAGATGAATTGTTAATGTGAAAAAAGTATTTCTTATCCAGTTACTTGGGTAATTAATGGAAAAAATGATAGCATACTTGATTTCTAAAATAATGGATAGCTGCAGCCCAGTACACACTCACACACTGGTTACACAGTACACACACATATCTGACTACTTTCTGCTTTAAGCTGATTTCGGCAATACATGATGGAACAAAGTATAAGTACACACTGATTCTGCATATGTTAAGTAGGTGAAGGTTCATTTAGCTATTTTCCAGGACACATTCCTGCTAACAGGGAGTTTACGTTGAAAAACCGGGGGCTGCAAGGGCGTAATGTTGTAATGCTCTCTATTCACAAGCATTTTCCTAAATACATTTCCTACTGCAGGTCTATATTTAGTCACTAATCAGGGATTAAAGTATAAAAAATATTTTGATGGTGAAGAGGTCCTTCCGGTACCAAACGATCACTACTGCTAATAGCAGCGCTCGCTAGCAGTAAGTCTATATATGGTTATAGCAATCCGCTCTGGAAGCTGATGTACAGAAAAAATTTCCAGCTGAAATTCTCAGCACAGCGAGCACAACACACAAACACGGCAGCTTTTGTACTGTACTCCAGTACAGTAGGTGGCGGTAATGCAGCTCTAAGCTGGTTTGTCTACCACCATTAAACCCACAGGAAGAAGACCACAGCTGCAGAGAACTGTAATGGTGCTGATGTGGGTGAAACGCTCCACTTACATGGAAACACCTGAGCGCTGCAGGGTTTAAACAAAGCATTAAAAAAGCTAATTTGCTTTGAGGAGTTTTTATAATCAAATTATTCGAGTTACTTGAGGAATCATTGCAGCTCTTGTGTGTACTGTGTGTACAGTGTAACTGTGTGTGTGTACAGTGTAACTGTGTGTGAAGGTGAGCTCGTGCAGGTGCCCCAGTTATGCTGCCATGAGAACCGTCTGCAGAGTTCAGCTGTCAGACTCCTGCTGCGACTTGTGTGTTGATGATTTTGTATTGAAGCTGTTAAAAGCTTTAATGTGTCATTGTGATGTTGTTCTTATTGGGACCACAGAAGGAACGTCCACCGTAAAGCAGCTCAGAGAGGAGCAGCCGTCTGCAGAGACGGTCTGGGCCGTTCGAGGATAGAGAAGAGGACACACAGTCTCCATGAGAGAACAAACGAGACACCGCAGAACATCTCAGTGAAAAATCAATTGATAGTCTTCTTTGAAATGCTCCTTCCTAATCAATACATTTAAAAAACTTCATGTATCAGCCGGCCCTACAACCGAGCAGTGGGTGCAGAGCATGCTTCCTGCTTCAGAAACAAACTCTGCCCTCTTATTTATCTCAGGTGTGAAGCTACAAATCACAGCTTGTTAGAAACGATGGCCATGTGATGTCATGGTCCTGGGCCATGTGATCAGTATTTTGTGTTTAGTTCTTTTGGTTTCTGTTTCCAGTAAGCTCCTGTTATGTTTTCCAGTTTGTATTTGGTATTTGTTCTTACATCTAGTTCCTGTTTTATTTTGGTAGTGTCTGGTTTCTAGTGCAGTGTGTTTAGTTTTCCTTCCTGTGTCTCCCTCCCAGGTGTTCCTCATCCCTTCATTACCTAGTGTGTTTATATTGTCTGTGTTCCAGTCAGTCTTTGCGCGTCATTGTCATTGGTGCTCGTCCTGCGGTCTTCAGTTTTTCAGCCCATCCGTCAGTCTGTTTAAGGTTGCTTCCGTTGTGTATTTTTGCAACCCAGTCTCCAGCATTAAAGCTGTGTTTTGAGTTACTCCCGTGTCCCTGGAGTCTGCTTTGAGGTCCTCACTCCTGCCAACTGCAGCGGTACATGACATGTGATCTCTGAGGCTCTGTAAGCAGTAGTGATGGGCAAAACGAGGTTTTGTGAAACACTGAAGCGTTTGAATTGTATCGAAGCTTCCAAACAATCTGAAACCCGTCTCCACAGTGACACCTGCTGGCCAATGTGCTTATGTGCAGTGTCTTGGTAATGCCTGATGAAACAATGACACAGACGCGCCCTGCACAAGCCCAAACAAAGCTCCTGATCATACCTGAGTATCAATCATTCTGATCAGCACATGTTTTGTTGAAAAAAGGAGACTGTTAAAGACGGCGAGCTGCAGTGAACAGAGCGCTTCCACAAACACTGTTTTCTCTCTGTTAACATTCGTGAGGCTGTTTCAGCTGCTTAGTGACTCAGTGGAACACACAATAAACCACCTTATAAAATACTGAGAGAAGATGCTGTGTTTACTGTGGTAACCACACAGCTGTCTTTGGGCTCAGTCGGCTCTGTTTCTGCCCGTCCTGGAAAAAATCAATAAATAAAAGTTTGGATGTTTTGACTTTTAGGCTTTCTTGGAGTTCGTGTCATCAGGTTTTCACACTGTTAAACAAAGCTAGAAGCTGGTGTAGCCTTTGGCTTTATTTTCTATTCATTTTAAAATAAATGCTAAAGAAAAACACAAAATCCTTTCCTTTAAAATAAAGGTTAAAATAAAGTTTTCATGGGCTCATTCTGGCCAGTCTCATCAGTCATTTTCACATCTTCACACTGACCCACACAAACAGTGTGAGATATTTATACCAGAAACCGCAGTGGGGATCAAAAAGGAAAAAAGCTCATTTGTTATGAGAATTGTTAAGAAATAGTTTGCCATGGATGAGGTTTTTCTTTATTTAAAAACAAATGTATGTATTCACAGCAGGAACCTCCTGCTGTGCAGTGTGCGGGTCGCAGGTCGCAGCATCAGCGTTATGGACGGTTTCGGAGGTCCAGGCCCGTCCAGTCAAGTCACTGTGACCCCTCAGCTCAATTCTACTGATGCATTTAAACTGTAATTATACAAATCCATACAATATGGTAATGAAAAGCTTAAAAACCGATGTCACCAGTAAGTTATTGCAGTGCGATCTCAGTTTAATTACTTGGTTCATCGACCAGCATGACTGAGGAGGACACTGAGCGGTGGGTGGGTGCAGGTCAGACTGGGTGCAGGTCCTCTAATGTCTCTGAAAATAAACAGAGGTCATTCAGTGTGCAGAAACAAATGGAGGATTGAGGGTTTTCAGCGCTCACAGTCAGCTGTCCCAGCGTGTGAGTTTGTTGATCCACTTTTGCACCGAAATAAATGTTTCTGCTGTTTGTAAATGGATCGACTATATCGTTCTCCACAGTCCA
>JAMQGT020009431.1:0-21301 GCA_024447675.2 Pterophyllum scalare | reverse complement strand
GTATTGTCTGTGTAGCTGACTGGTGCATGTCTATAGTAAAAGGTCCCTGAAAAGCCTGCAGCTGATCCAAAATGCTGCAGCTAGAGTACTGACAGGGACTACAAAGAGAGACCATATTTCTCTCATACTGGCTTCTCTTCATTGGCTCCCTGTTAAATCTAGAATAGAATTTAAAATCCTTCTCCTCACAAACCAGGTCTTGAAAAATCAGGCTCCATCTTATCTCAAAGACCTTATACTACCATTCCACCCCAATAGAGCACTTCGTTCTCAGACTGCTGGCTTACTTGTGGTTCCTAGGATAGTTAAGAGTAGAATGGGAGGCAGAGCCTTCAGCTTTCTGGCCCCTCTTCTGTGGAACCAGCACCCAGCTTGGATTCGGGAGACAGACACCCTCTCTAATTTTAAGATTATGCTTAAAACTTTCCTATATGTAGGGCTGTAAGGACAAAGCTCACAGGGGAGGCAGAACACTCCCATTTGACAGATGACACCAAAACAGAAAATTCAAGTTTGGAAAATACCACATTCCATCATCAGAATTGTATCTCATCTGTGAAACATGCTGGAGATAGTATTTATTGTTTGGGCCCATTTAAATCCATTTAGGCTAAGAAGGCTTACTGAAAGACCAAAGAATTCTGAATTAAACTATAAAAATTCTGAAATGAATTAAAAATTCTGAAAATTCCGGTGAAACCTGCCAAGTTTAAGTTTAAGATGTTTTGAGTTTTTAAAGGGTCTAAAGTTCCTTCAAGCCAATATGCAGGACTGATCAATAGTTATCAGAGAGAAATAATATTGAATCATTTTCTCAATAAATAAATTACCACCTCCATTTAAAAAAAAAAAATTTGCTTAATTGGGGCTTTTAGTTTTTGGAACCTGGAACAGGCCCTCTTTACACACAGTAATTATAATTTTAATTTTTAAAATGTTTTGCAATGTTTGTTTGTTTTTTTACAATAGTCATTGGTAGATTGATTGATCTATCAGATTTAGGGTTAACTTTATGCTGAGGGCCAAGTCTACATCTATCACTTTTTTCCAGTTTTTTAACCTACATGTCATTCCAAGCTATGTTTGTTTGGCTTTTCGCTGAAATGTCACCATAGCCCTAAAGGTTTCACCAGTCAATCTAATGCCAAATCTTGGAATCAGACAGTAATAGCTCTATCCCAATTTAATTTGTTTATTTATACAGTAACAAACCACAACATCAGTAGCTTCAAGCTGCTTTATATTTTAAAAACCATACAATAATACAGAGAAAAACCCAACAATCACATGTCCCCCTATGAGATCTTTAAAATAAGGTGGAACCTGATTATTCAAGGCCTTGTAAGTAAGAAGAAGGATTTTCAATTCAATTCTGGATTTAACAGGGAGCCAATGAGGAGAAGCCAGTATGGGAGAAATATGCTTTCTCTTTTCAGCCCCTGTCAATATTCTCGGTGCAGCATTTTGGATCAGCTGAAGGCTTTTCAGGAAGTTTTTTAGGACAGCCTGATAGTAATGAATTACTACTACTGATAATAATAGTAGGACTATAGTAGTAGCCCAGCCTAGAAGTAATAAATGCAAAAACTACTTTTTCAGCATTACCCTGAGACAAGATGTTTCTAATTTTAGAGGTATTCCAAGATTCCTCAGTGTTACTGGAGGTCAGGGTAAGTGTCTGGTTAGACACTGTATTTCTAAGATTTATAGGGCAGAGTACAATAACTTCAGTTTTATCTGAATTTAGAAGCAGGAAATTAGAGGTCACCTGGTTTTTATATCTTTAAGACATTCCTGCAGTTTAACTAATTGATGTGTGTCATCTGGCTTCATGTATATATAAAGCTGTGTATCATCTGCATAACAGTGAAAATGTATGCAATGCTTTCTAACAATGTGATCTAAGGGAAGCATGTATAATGTAAAGAGAATTGGTCCTAGCACAGAATCCCATGGAACAGCATAATTAACCTTAGCCTGTGAAGAAGACTCCCCATTTACATGAACAAATTGGAGTCTATTAGATAGATATTATAGCTATATGGGTGAGATAGTGGCAGCTAAGTTACTTTTGGTCTACACCAACTTCAGGAGCCTGGCAAGCTACAGGATATTCCAGGGTGTGGAGCTAGGTCTCCAATTCACTGAGCCTGGCCTCCAAAGCTTCAAATGGGCCACATTTATTACAAGTATCATTACTGCTAATGGAAGCCGAAGAGTAACTCAATATCTGACACACAGAACAGGAAAATGCAGGAGGGACAGGAGAAGAAGAAGCCATGCTGCTCCTGCCCTCCCCATCTCTCCTGCTTGCTGCTTGCTGTAAGAGCGCCTCTTACACACTGACCGAATAAGAACATGATTATGGATCTAGCAAACTGGGCCCTCAACAACATTGATCGAATTTTCTCCACTATGAGATCAGGAAAAGGGGAGCCTGCATGTCCGAGTGGAACAGACCCCGTTGGATACGTCTACAACTCCTGAAACTCGTGGAGACTTGTGTGCCTCGCAGCTCTGGCGGTTGAGGATGTGGAAGATGTCTACATATTTGGCTATTTGGTAATGGGATCTCTTCTGTTTGGGCTTGGAGGATACCTGATTTACCGGGAAATTAAGAAGATCTGGGAAGCAGTTCGGCGTCTGCCGGGTCAGCAGAACCAGATGGATGTGCTGTGTAGAGCCGTTCATACACAGACTCAGAGCCTGATGGACCTGAGCTGCAAGCTGGGTGCCTAGACCAGCTGAGATTGTGCTCACAGGCGATAAGGGATAAGATCTGGAGATGAAGTTCGGTTCTGCACAGTGAAGATGGTAACAAATGAATTTGGAATATTGGATATTGAAATGGGTTCTCCAGTGAACTGAAGGCTGTTGGAAAATAACAAGCAGCCTGTTCCAAAATAACATCTGCATTATCAGGAATTCGGCTCCTTAGCCAGCCTTGAGCTGGTAATCATATCTTTCCAGGACAATGTGTGATGGATGCTCTTCCCCTAAGCCCTTTCCGTGATTTGTGTGGACTGGATCTGGTGTACCATGGCCGCTGACAAACATCCATCAGTATCAGCGAACTGTTTTGGCTGGGAACTGGCATCTGGCTCCACAATGCCCTGACCCTCTCTTCAGAGTTAAGCTAATAGCTACACTATGCCAGCAAATTCCTAAAAACGCACTAATATAATGTACAAGTGATTCAGCAGAGAGTGTGCTTTGGATAAAGCACATGAAGCACTGTGAAATAAGTCATTATCTAAATAAGCTACACAGCTTAAGCTACACAAAAGCACCACTGTGCTCTGTAACAGGAAAAGAAAGTGATACAGTGCCGCAGTAAGAGCCAACACCACGTGAGAGCACCACCAAGCCAAATAACCAAATGTCTCAGTAGAAGATAAAATGTCAGCTTGTGTTGGATGTACTTTATAAATGTATTTCCATGCCCCAAAATACAAAATTCAGACATTTATTTGCTAATAAACTGATTCAGAAAAACAAGTTCACAAAAAAAACTGTACTTGGATGTGATTCTCAGATTTCAGGTGTGACTGTTGCACATTTATATATCAATGTTGCGGTGATGATGAAATTATGGTTCTGTTGTAGTTATTGGCATGTTAAACTCACTGATGTCATCATTTATTATTTTTTTCAGGATGTGGTCTCACACAACAACCAGCCATCATTTACACAAGGTAGAAACCTCACCTGTGAGACTGACACATAAACTAAAAGAACTGCTTGCTCTAAAGCATGTTTCCACATGTGCAATGCTGAAACTGCTCCTCGTTCTCCAGGCGTCTTTGGCTGTGATGTTGCCAGTGGCTCCCCAGCTGAATTGTCAGCTACAGTTGGTGATGGAGGGCTGCATTGTGCGGGGTGGAAAGCTGCACCTTCTGTCACTAGTACTGGGCTGCAGGCTGCAGCAGTGTCTTGGTCTACATCTGACTACAACCAGCAGGACTCCTCAGCTCAGACACTGACCTACCCAGCCACCCCCACCCTTACTATGCAAACTCTGTGCCCCAGCTACACAATGCTGACTTACACACACACACCACTGCTGACAAACTTTGGGTGAGTTCAAAAAATGACAATGCAAATATTTCTAATAGACTGCATGGGGAATATAGAGAAGACCACAAAAGGATAAAAATAATAAAGCATAATCAGTTCTCATTCCCAGGAAATATGATCCAAAATTAACAGATATAGTCATTGCAACACTGCAAACTTTGTTTCTGGCTAAGAAGAGATGATCTGAACAGTTTCCATGGCCACAGGTGTATACTGCCAAGCACCTAGGCATGCAGACTGCTTCTACAAATATTTTTGAAAGAATGAGCCACTCTCAGGAGCTTAGTGAATTCCTGTGTGGTAACATGATAGGATGCTACCTGTACAACATGTCCAGTCACAGCAGTGTAGACAAAAGCTAACACACTTTGAGTTGCATACAGATTACAACATGAGAACTTCTACCTGCGTTGCTACATCGACTCCACCCACATTACCTGTGGGATTTCAAGATACTTGTAGATGTCTTCAGTGTCTATAATGTTGCCTTCTGGTAGTGCAATCTCCTCGGTTCTCACTACTTTCCCTCTCTTTGTTACCATCCGACTACACTTCTCCAGTCCGAATGACATCCTGATGTCATTGCTTTAGAGCTTAGGGGTGTAGATCAGTGAATCAGTGTCTCGTTCACTCCTGGCATTCAGCTTGATGTCATTCATTTAGCGGAGATAGATAATGTTTGCTCCATTCTGTAGTTGAAATCCGTAACCAGTCTTGTTAATGATCTGGGTGAGGGGGTGCAAGCCTATGAAGAACACCAGTGTGGACAGGGCATCTCCTTAGTAAATCCTGCACTTGATGGTGACTTGTGAAACTGGCTTGAAGTTGGCCTCTAATGTTGCTCTAGACATCCTCACTGAATTCCTGATGAAGAGTCCTGTTGATGTTTCACAGGCCCAGGCATTCCAGGTTCCATGTGTGAAGCATTGAGTCACAAGCTTTCCTGTAGTAGTCCTCTCCTTTTAAAAGGGACTACAAAGCAAAGTCCCTTCCTCCCCTTCGGGAAACAGATCACTCCTCTGTCCTTCTCTTGCCTAAACACAGTACAAATAAAGGCTCAGGCAGGAACCCTGTGCTGTGAGAAAAATGACAGGGTGAACTGACCAAACAGAAGTCGCTCAGCAGGGTGTGTTGGATTCAGCTGACTGAGACATGTTTTACAGCAGCACGGGCGGAGACATCGAGGAATTTACAGAAATGGTTCTGGGATTTTTGGAAAAGTTGTTAAATATGGGAATATGGAGGACTACAATGCTACCTCATGCAACTTCTGCAGAGCAGTGAAAGTGGCAAAACATTGCTATGGCCGCAGACTGGAACAACAATTTGCCTGACTCCAGTGGACTGTGGCAGGAACTATGCACCATCACGGACTACAAAACACCATGCAGACCATCAGTGAGTGCCAATGCTTCTCTAGCTGATGAACTGAACAACTTTCTTTGTGCATTTCAAGCTGGGAAGCTGACAGCTTGAAATGCCTGGCGTTCCCTGCCAGACAATGAGTACACTCATTGTGACAAAGCATGACGTGAGGAGGGTGTTTAGAAATGTGAACACCAGGAAAGGAGCTAATAAGTGGACTTGTCCTTAAGACCTCCACTGACCAGCTGGCACCTGTGTTTACAGAGATAATCAACCTCACAGTGTGTGATTCCCACCTGCTTTAAAAAGTTTTTTATAGTCCCTGTCCCAAAGAAACCACATCCCAGCAGTCCCAATGACTTTAGGCCTATAGCGCTCACCTCTGTGGTGATAAAATATTTTGAGAGACTCATCAAGACGTTCATCACCACCTCACTTCTCACCACCCTCGATCCACTGCAGTTTGCATTCCGGCCGGACAGATCCATAGATGACACCTCCTCTACAAGACCCCTTCCCAGCTGGACACTAGTAAGGGGAACTGTGAGCGTGCTATTTGTAGATTACAACTCAGCATTTAACACCATAATCCCCTCCAGACTGGTCTCTAAGCTGTTGGACCTGCACCTGGACCCATCCCTGTGCAGGTGGGACTGCTGTGGGACTAATCTCCCACAATAAGGAGACAACCTACAGGAGGGAGGTCTCCCACTTGGAGGACTGGTGCCAGGAGAACCACCTACTGCTTGACATCAGCAAAACAAAGGAACTGACTGTGGACTTCAGCAGGAAGCAGCATCCACTTCTCACGTGTTGTGATGAGGTGGAAAGAGTGGACCCTTTCAAATACCATCTCATGGGACGTGTCCGTGACTCATCACATTAACAATACTGTGAAGAAGGCCAGACAGTGTCTCTTCCTCCTCAGGTGGCTGAGAGACTTCAAGCTACCACTCAAGGTTCTCAGGAACTTTCACACTTGCACCATCGAGAGCATCTTGGTTGGAAGCATCACCACCTGGATGGGAAACTGCATTAAACAGGACTTCATGGCCCTTAAAAGGGCGGTTTGTTCAGCTAAATGAACTATCAGAAACACCCTACCCTTAACCTGCATTATACCAAGCAGTGTAGGTTAAGGGCTAAGAAGATCCCTAGATCCAGCCACCCAATGACTAGAATTTTATACTTTTACTCTAGATATTTATATATTTTAAACTTTTGTGCTGTGATGTGTGTATTACATATTTTATTCTTATTAATATATTTCTATGATGTGTGACATACTTCTTTTTATTTTTGTTTATATATTTCTAATAGTTATCTGCTGAACGTAAAAAATAAATTTCACTGTGCATTGTATAATGTATAACTGTGCATGTGACAAATAAATCATATCTTATCTGGGTGGTGCACAGGTTGGTCAGTCTGGTCTTAAAGTTTCAAGTGACTGTTCTATGAACCAGTAGCTGGTGTTTTGCTCCTCTGGTGTTTCTGACAAGTCTTTTTTGGGCCTCACTCATGTATTGAGCCATATGCCTGTTCATCTTAGCTGCTATGATGTTTGAAGGCACTGAGTAGTCCTGAGGCAGATTATGAGCCAGTAGTTGGCTGGGACCAGGATCCTTGGGGATCAGGACTGTTTGGCCTTCAGTCAACCATTCTGGGTGTGTGGTATGTGTTTTTCTATGTAAAATCATTAATGTGTTATGTCATCTTATTCTGCTGGCAGTGAAGTGCAAGCTCAGCTATTTTAAATCAAAAGTAGCTTGTACCAGCACTATCATTCTGTAGAGGTGCAGAGGAGTGTCTGTGATATACTTTCACTGTAAAACCTGTTATCACTGCATGCATGCCATGCTTGTTAACTGACAATCGCTTCTGTGCTCACCTTTAAATTCCTACATTTGAAACCTGCTACAAGTGGGTTATAAATAATAAGATGAGATTGGGTATGAACTGGAACTCTTTAAACCCACTGATGACCTTTATTCATAATTAACATGAGACTTGTTCTGCATTTCAAGCTACTTTTATCCTGGGACAAGACCATAAGGTAGGCTCATTAACACCGCGCACACGTAAGTTACGTTTTAAGCGCTCCACTGATTCATCACAGAAGTCTGAATCAACCATAAACCGTGATTATACATTCCCTGTTTGTGAGCCCCATGCAGCGGACTTCAAGCAGATGGCACAGGAGTATAACAGGAATCAAAACTTGGCTGTCAGGTCTCCAGCTGTCTGTGTCAATGTCCTCAATGGAGTATAATCAATGCTTTAATCCTGTGGGGTCCACTGGTGATGACAAATCGTAGCTGAATCCCTAAACCTATGCTATCAGAATATGTTTTCAAATTTGCTTTGCTCAGTCTTGCACTATACAAAAAAGGGCAAGAAAATTCAAAATATAATGGCAGCATGATTCAATAGATATTTAAAATGTATCGACTTGTGACTGTTGTTGACTTTACAGGACATCTGGTAACTTGAATTTTTCTGTGTACCTAACTATATCTAATTACAGTATTCCTGTGAGGTTAACAATAAATCCTAGATCCAGTGGCATGTGCTTCCAAAAAACACAAGATCTTGTTGAGTTAAAAAAGAAAAAAAATTCCGACTTCAGCAAAATAAAACGTCACCTTTACAACCTTCAGCTGCTCCCTTATTTCCTGAAGCAGATTGAGCTGGATTTTTGATTTGGCAGATTTGTATGGCAGATGAAGCCCTCCCATTTATCTGTGCTTGGTGTCAGTAAGGCTTGTACAGCAGTTTGTGATCCCACCCACTCAACAGCAAGTGTAGGGATCATGTCAAGGACCTGAGGGGTGTACTACAAAGTGAGTTTAAAAAGTTAGCAAGCTGTATTGAGCTTAAAGTCAGAGTTTTCTGTGCCATAAAGGTTGGTCTCTTTGTATTCAATTCAATTTTATTTATATAGTGCCAAATCACAACAAACAGTGGCCTCAAGGTGCTTTGTATTGTGGGTAAAGACCCTACAATAACACAGAGAAAATCCAACAGTCAAAACGACCCTCTATGAGCAAGCACTTGGCGACGGTGGGAAGGAAAAACTCCCTTTTAACAGGAAGATTTTTGTACCTGGCTAGATCATCATGGTAACTTGTGATGAGGACATAACCCGGTCTGCAGGTTATGTTCAGAGTTTCAGCTGGAAGTGCCATGTTTTCACTAATTCCTTAACTTTCAGCAGTCTTTAAGTGCGATATAGATTCTCTGCTGAAGGAATATGTTTCATATGTCCTACTGTGGAGCCATACTTTACTAACAACACCAAATGAAGACTAGTAGTGCAAAATATGTGGCATATTGTCACTACAAATTGAAAATGTATGAGTTGAAAATTTATAAAATGTGAATTTGAAAATCTATAAATATTTTCATGCTTGGCCCTAATGATGCTAGGGCTTTTTTCACTGCTGGAATTATAGTTACTAGAGCTCAGATTCAAAAATTGATCAGTTTTGTTTGTAGGTTATTTATTGCCAATATCAGGCAATAAAATTTATTTAATTTTGATTTGGTGACAAACTAAAGTGATTTCCTGATTTCTTTATTAGAGTTAGACATGAACATAACAGATAACATTTAATGTTTAAATGTATAAATTTCAGAGCTCATGATGTACAGCTGTCATATTACAAATAAACCACAGAGCTGCCTATCATCATTAATACAAAAAAGCAAGGCTAAGCTGAACTTGCTTCATAGTATATCATCAGATTAAACAGTCTTAAGTTTGGGGTTAGGGACAGGATAAGGGCTAAAACCAAAAAAAGATGATCAAGGTTTTGTTAGTGACCTGGTTAATAGAGGTTACAGTTACAGGCTAGGGACTGCATAAGGGCTGAAACAATAAAGAAGATAGAGTAAGGGTCTGGATTAAAAAACTAGGGTTAGGTACTGGATAAGTGCAAGAAAAAAAATGTGAGGGGAGTAGTACGGTTAAGGTGAGAGGAGCTAGGGTGAGAGGGGGTAACTAAACAACTAAATGTTCTTACAGCTGGTTGAAATTCCTAAAGATAGAGTTGTTTGCCTCATGTCAGTAGCAGACTTCAGTTTTAAACAAGTGTTTGTTTGTTTTTTTGTAAAGTTGAATTTCTTTGTAATCATCAAAAATATTTAAGTCATGGCTATTGTTTCAGACCATACCGGTGGCACCAGCCCCAGCCTCCCTCCCTCAAGTGGAGCTCCCAGACTCAGGGTTGACCTATCTTCCTTGGGCCCAGCCACTCACCGCTATATCTACCATGCCTAATCCAGGGGTGCAGTTTGCCCCAGGCTCTGCAGCCCTGCCTGGATCACCTTTGGTACACATGCCCCTGTCTATGTCTTTGACCACCATGATCCCGCAGCTGGAGCCCCAGGGTATGGACCCTCAACCCCAGATCTTGGAGATCCCTGAGCATTCAGACCAGCAGCTGGACCCGCAACCACAAGGTCAGTCTCTGAACGAAGATCCAGAAGTAGAGCCGGAATCCCCAAACCTACTGGATAAACTTCTAGAGGAGCACAAGGAACATGGTGAAGAGGAGGACAAAGACTCATATAGCAGCTCCCTCTTCATACCCAATGTCTGAAGAGCTAAGGTTTTGTTTTCTCTGAAGAAAGCATTTTTACATTTACATTTTGCTTTTCTCCTTAATTCTCTTTAACCCTTTAACCCTAAGTCTAAGTACTCTAGATAAACTACTCAAACTAAATGTTGTTTATTCTGATTTGTAAGCAAACTTGAAATATTTTTTTCTATAGTTAGAATGTTTTTGATCTCCTGATTGCAAAGACTCGGGAGAAGAATTTTGAAAATTCAAAAAAGATTTTTGAATTTTCAATTTTCTGAAAATATAGAGTTAGAGTTACAGTTAGGGGACTTCTTATTACAAATTTAGACCTAGACTTCACAGAACTATTAATTGCTTACATAGTTGGAAGTTTTAGCTCCAAACCTCAATAATTATGCATGCTGGCTCACTTAAATAATAGAACCATACTTAAAGACTATTCTGGATTATTGTAACTTGAGTTTGAATTTTGTAGCTGCAGGTATAATTACTTCCAAAATCAATACTGGGTTGTCATAAATGCAACTCTTCCCAGCAACAGTCTCAGTGCTCCAGATTTCCTGGTACCTGCTATGAAATTTACATAGTATAAATTAGAAATTAGTTTAGTGTGCAGTAATAAAGGACAATAAAAACAAACAGAAACAAATCCTGTCTTGCACATAGTCCAGCTTAATTCTAGAGGATATGATACTTACAGTAAAGTGCAAAAGTCTTGAACTGACCCCTTATTTCTTTATATTTTGCCAGGTGAAGGGATTGATTGAAACATGTAAACACAGGATATAAGGCAACAACAGAGTTTGTACAATTTTAATGAGCTTGAAAGTGAATATTTGGTTTGACCACCTTTCTTCAACACAGTTTCTTTAAAAAGGCTCCAGGCTTTTTGAAGGACATTCCAAAGCTCTTCTTTGGGTTTTGGCTGCCTTTTTGTTCCATTCTTTATCAGATGATCACTGCTTTGATAATGTTAAGGTCCAGACTCTGTGGAGGCCATTCCATGACTGGTAGTGTGTGTGTGTGTGTTTTTTATTCTAACGAGGGATGCTTTTCCTGCACTGGCAATGTAGTTGGGATCATTATCATACAGAAAAATAACATTTTCTAGATGGTATTGTATGGCGAATCAAACTCTGGTGACACTTTTCTATTTGTAATTCCATAAATATTGGCAAAATCCCAACACCACTGGTTAAAAGGTAGTCTAAACCATGACAGAGCCTCTACTGTATTTTACAGATACACGATATTGCTATCAAAATAATTTAATTCAGGTGTTCTAATCATTTCCATGGCCACAGGTGTATAAACTAAACATGCAGGCATGAAGACTGTTACTACAAGCAAGTGTGAAAGAAATGGTTGCACCCAGGAACTCAGTGAATTCCAGTGTGGTACTGTGATAGGGTGCCACCTGTGCAACTAGACCAGTTGTGAAATTTCCTCACTACTATTCTACAGTCTAGCTGTTAGTGGTGTTATAACAAAGTGGAAGTGACTGGTAATGACATCAACTCAGCCATGAAGTGGTAGGCCATGTAAAATCACAGAGCAGAGTTGGTGGATGCTGAGTTGCATAGTTCGCAGAGGTCGCTAACTTTTTGCAGTCAATTGCTACAGATGTCTAAACTGCATGTGGCCTTCAGATTAGCTCAAGAACAGCTTCGTGGAATGGGTTTCCATGGTCGACATGGTGACCACAATTTGTCATCATCACTCCATAAGACCTGGTGCGACTTTTGGTCTTGCTTTTGCGTAATTCAGCATACATTTTCTTCTCTTACTTAAGAATGGCTTCTTGACAGCTACCCTCCCTTAGAGTAGACTGAGCCACTGAAGGGCCAGTTGTGTCTCCTGTGTCAAGTCTTTGTTGGATTTCTTTTCCCTATTTTGTCTTAAGGTCATGACTTTTAGATACTGCTCATCTACTGAGTTTTTTTAGTCCTCCACCTGTCCATTTTCTACATATTTTCTATGTAAAAACTGCATACCATTTTGAAATGTGTCAACTTTTCAGCTAATAGCTCTTTGGGAGTCACCTTGTTGGTGCAAAAGTACTGTCAAACTGTGTTATCTTTGGCATTTTCACAGATTCAGCTTAATAAATGGGAACAAATGGTATCTTTTTGTGACAAGCTGCTAGTAACGAAGTGCCTAAAGATACAACGTAAACCTGGTTTCTGTGCTATGTTATTGGTTATGTGTAGATGCAACACTGGGTCTTCCCTTGACCTAGGTCCCTTTTATGCTTGATTCACAGGTCAGTGTTAAGTGACTTAACAAACAAACAAACCCCATCCCTCTGGAAATGGCCTGGTACAAAGACTGGATTGAAAGTGACTGAAAGGCAGCCAAAATTCAAAGAAAAACAGACCTTTAGAAAGTTTTGAAACCTTTGAAAAATTAGAATTAAATCTGGGTCATTGGAAGCAAACTACTGTACAGAGAAATGAAGGCTGGCTCAAGACTTTTGCACAGTAATTATATAAATTCCATGTTCTTAAAGAAGTGTGCCTTTCCTTTAAGACATCCTATTTAGCAATTATCAAAACTTTTTTTATGAACCAATTAAGGTAATAATTTAGTGCTAATGCTCACAGAAATAAAAGTTGCAAAAAAATGTAAAATTATCTCTTAATATTCATACCTATACCACTTTCTTTTTAAGATTGCCAAAATACACTGTAACATATAAGATGTAGTCTTAAGGAAATGCCATCTAGTGTTCTTTTTGCAGAATGCAGTACAGTATTAATCCATGGCTGAAGAATGTTTCTGATCATTTATGTAAAGGGAACCTATTATGCTCATTTTCAGCCCTATTCCAATTTCTGCACCTTGCTGAAAGTGGGAGGGTAGGCAGGTTTCAGTACTCAAAGCCAAAGTTTACTAAGGAATATCCTCTCTCACTGACATCATACAGAGCCAAGAGTAAGAAAAAAGTGAGTAAAAGTACACAGCTATGTAAAAATAAAGTCTTGCAACACCTACATGTAAGTATTGCCAACAGCACGCAGTTAAATTATTGTCTGATATATTAGAAACATATTTTATGACATCAATAGATTATTCATATTAATATTGTTTATGTAACTGAAGCTCATTTAAACTATTTTATGTGTTGCCTATACCATTGTATTTTCACTTTTCAGACTTTTTCTAATCTTTGATTTTTATGAAATGCATGACAACACAGTGCTGTTTGTAACATGTTGGAGGCATCCAGCATCTTGCAAGAGTTTGGACACCACTGATATAAATTTTAACAGTGTGCTGTATTTTTGAAAGCTTATTGTATTAACATTTGTGTAAATTCTTCTTCTTCTAAGCAAACAATAAGTAAATGTTTCAAATAAATGAAATGGAGTAGGAAGTATTTTAAATAAAACTGCAGTTCAGTCTTTTGAAGCTGGTTTGAAAAGTGAGTCTGCTCCCATTGGCCCTCATGTTGCAATGCACACTTAAACAAAAAGAATAACTGGAGTCTGTACAAAAACTTCCTTTAGAATCAGTTGATACATTTTTGCTTCATAACAACTTCACAAAGGTTGAATATTTTTATGACTCACCTGTCTGGATTTTACTTTGTGTTTTTATTAGTGATAAACGTGATTACTACTAAAGCAGAGGCATCAAAAGAAAAGGAAAAAAGTCCAATTGCAAACTCACAATGTCACAATTTTTTTATGTACGGTCTGTCCATTAAATGGAAATAATCAAGTAAAGTACAGGTACTTCAAAGTTCTAGAGTACCTCAGTATTTTCAAGCAAAAAAATATTATTTGATATTCCCTAAGAACTGTTCAGCCATGTTCCCACCCTTCATCCAGTGTACTTCCAGGTATTTTGCTTTGAAAAGTTCCAAACAGAGCTTATTGTAGTGGTCTTTGTCTTTGCTAGTCTCTCCCATATGTATTTAAAAAATGGCCATAGCCATGTCCTTTTTATTACTCTAACTGGACCATAATTTACAAAATGAAAATCATTTTGTATTTAATTTGAAACTAGAAAATGAGACCAAAGGCTAATTTTTCCATAGACTTCTTTTTTCCCCTGCTGGCCATTTAGAAAATATGCAGGATGCACTTCCTTGGCTTTGCTTTTCATATTAAATTTATATCAGTAAATCATGACCAGCCCTCGTGAAAGCACCAAGTTGCTCCTTACCAACAGTATTGTGCGACACTGATATGTAGCTATTTTATTAAAGCTTTCACTGTAACATAAATATATAAGGCAGTTTTCAATGAAGCATATAAAATCCCAGTACTTTTCTTATCTTGGGTTCTTGTGACTTTGCCATGAGATCCCTTTAGCATTTAATAAATCACTGCACAAGAAGCTGGAAGATAACCACGCATCCTGCAGTCAAACTTTTCATTTTTCTTTTTCCTTAGACACTGGTAATTTGATGCAAACCAGAGGAAAAGCTATACTTGTGCTTATGGGAATATGGTGACCCAGAAACAACAAATGCACAATAGGGTATTTGCCAATACATCAGTGAGGAATTTTTACATGGATAATGGAGCAACTAATAGATTGACTGCCAAAAATGTTTTTCAAAGACTGTGGATTTACTACTCTGTTTCACATAATAGCTGTGGGAAAAGATCATGCTTCACTAGCATGTCAGCCCAAATCAGTGATGAATTAAAAATGACCATGAGCTTCATGTTAAACTGTTCCTTGGAAGTCTGTCCCTATGCCTGATAAATAAGATATTGTAAATTAACCTTCCATGGCATGAGAGTATAAACAGATAAAGCAGGAACAGCCCCAGTACTTCCACTTGCTCTTGGCACTGAACACCGCTTTGTCTCAGGGGTTTCCCCGTAAGGGAAACTGACATTTTGAGAGGGGGTAGCAACTTATCAGCCAAATCCAACACCTGTTTTTAGTCTAAGATCATATTGCAGGGAGAAAACATTCTTCCCTGTTCATTGGATGAGATGCTGGTTTTTAGCTAAGATTTCTCATCCTGACTTGGAAAAAAAAAAAGAAATACTGAAAGTAGAGGTGACACCCCATTATCTCTCAACAGGTAACCCAATATATGTCAAGTTCTTTGAATATACACTCATTTAGTTTTGTGTAGGCGTGAATACATGCTGCTCTGAAAGGGAAGACTAAGAGAATAGACCAAACTTCAATTAGGTTATCAACGTGGGACACTATATGCAACAAAAAATAACGAACATCTTAAGGATCCCTGAAATGATGAAATGTTCCTACTGCAGTATTAACTAATGGTGATCCAAAATAAATCATAAATATGTAATAAGTGTTCATGGACTCTGGAAACCATTGCATAATGCTTAAAAATGAAAAAGAATGCTTTAATTCAGCTATCTATCAATGACACAATATCACCTACAGTAAATGGCAATATCTTTCATTTCTGATGGTAGCCCTAAAAGTTTAAGATTTTTTTTTTTAAAAGAAACAGACTTAAATCCCCCCCCCCCCACACACACACACACTTTTACATTTGTTGCTGAGAATTAGCTGCTAACATTGTTGTATAACTCTGGCCTTACTTAATTGTAAGAGCAATAGACATTGGTGCATTTTCATTCATGTTTGGTCCGGACCTTGTATCAGACCATTTTCAGTCAATGTTTATTTTGTTTGTTTGTTTGTTTTTGTTTTGTTTTGTTTAAGACACAGAAAAGGGAACTGGCAACCAGAATTGTGTCTACACATTAGGCACTTTGTTATTTGCAGGGTGTTGCAAAAACACACAATTTATTCCAATTTCTTTATGTGACACCCTAATGTGTAATCACATTAAATATTTGTTTTGGGTTCAAATGAGAGAAAAAGTCACTTTGGAGATGTCTTTGTACAAGTTGTAGTTACAGCCCCTATGCCAACAGGTGGCGCATTGCTCTGTGAGACAGAATAGCGAGGTCATAGGTCTCCATCTCCAATATGGCAGAAGCGAGGCACTGAGAAACTTCACCAGTCGTCTGTCTCATCATTTCCCTGCGTTTTACAGGTTAGTAACAGTCAAACTCGCATACAAGGAGTTTAAAATACTTATAAGGAACACAGCTAAATGTGAATGTATAAATCAGTTGATAAAATCTGTATTTTGTTACGTTTTGAGCGAGGTGAAAAGAAGAAAGGTGCCGAAATCAGGGAAACACTGCGGGCGCCATTTTACATAAATTGTATACTTATTTCAAGCTCCGTTTTAGTTAAGCAAGCTCCGTTTTGTGTACCGACATTGTGTATTCTGACATTGTGTATTAGTGTTAGTGTGCCGTTGGCAGTCAGAAACACGTATTTACTGGTTCTAAAGATGCATATTGAAACTGTTAAAAGCTAAAGCTAAGCCTGCCAGCATACATGTATTACTCCCATGTAGTCTGTGAGCTAGTAAGCTAGACAGCTCTATACTGAGCACTGGTATGTTAAATAGTCCAGCTGTGAATATAAAAAAAGGGTATCTTGGTTAAAAGCAGAACAAAGAAGCAAAAGTAGTAGGAATATATAATTCATAGGTGGTGAATTGTCATGTAAAAGGGTAATTGGATTATTGTGAGTTAAAAACCATTGTGCATGATGAAAATGTATTAAAGATATTTTTCGCATATGAAGGACAGCTATTATGCTGCAGTTTGAAATACATGTGATTGTATTAATAAATATGGCAGAAGCGAGGCACTGAGAAACTTCACCAGTCGTCTGTCTCATCATTTCCCTGTGTTTTACAGGAACATTTAATCTGTTAAACAGGCTCAGAACCTGGGTCTGTTACATTTACTTGAGTCTGTAAAAAATGTAAAGATAACATAGTTTGGCAGGTATAATCTCCACATGATGTGTGCCATTAAAAAAATCTGAGGATACTGGTAAAGTGGGGGACAAAAGAACAATGGCAGGCCTACAAAAGTCTATACAGCAGATGAACAATATCTGAAAGTCATGTCCTTAAGAAATAGGAAAAAATTCCCGCAAATATCTGACACAGGGCCTCAGAGATATCTTGGCCTTGAGTTGGTGTAGCTACTGTTCAGTGAAGCTTCATCTTATGAAGTTAAGAATCCAAATTTAAAATCTTTGCTTCAAATAATTGACAATCGTTAATCATTGTCAATTATCGTTAATATGTATGGAGGAGGTCAGGAGAAAGGTACAGTAGTGAGTGTCTAAAGCCATCTCTAAAACATGGTGGAGGCTGTGTCAGAGTTTGGGGCTACATTTCAGAAAGTGGTGTTGGTGAGTTTGTCAGCACTGATGGAATCATGAACGCAGAAATGTACCTTCATATTTTGAGCCACCATACAAACATTTCTGGAAAGCATCTGATTGGCAGCATCTTCATTCAGCCTGACAATGATCGTAACCACACTGCCAATACAGTAAAAGCATACCTGGATAGAAAATGCAAGGGACTGGATCCAGTCATGGACTGGATCTCAGTATTATTGAAGCACTGTGGGATCATCTTGACATAGAATGGAACGTTTGCTGCATAGGTCACAGTGGGCAGGGCCATTCACGTGACTTTGCTCACTGTGCTAAATGGTGACGCGCCCCTCCTTTATAATTACACTATAGTCAGAATGGCTCACGATACATCATTATACACATAGGGCCTTGGGGGACAGGTGTGTTACCCAGTGGTCAGTGGGTGCAGCTGATGAGGTGGTGGCTGCCCATTGCCTCTGGTTCTCAGGGACTCTTGCCCTTTGGCCATGCGGGCTCTGTCTGGGGCCTCCTTCCTTCTTTGGCTAGATTGAGCAAGCCGATGTCATAGAGATGTGTGGCCTCAGGGCTTCAGTACTCTTCGGCGGCTGCAGATGGCTGTTGTTACAGCTTCTCACTCTCATTATGAAGTACCTTTCATGACACACACACACACACACACAGCAAAATTGTGAATAATGAAAATGAATCAATAAAATAAAAATAAAAACAAGACAGTTTTTTTAAAAAAAAAAAAAAAAGAATTGTACTGTCTCTGTTTTTGCCTTATATACTGTGTTTCCATGTATGTTTGTCCATGTTTGGATAAATTGCTGCACCAATTTCCTATTTTCCTTGTAAAATATAAAGAAATGAGGAGTAGCTCAAGACTTCTGTGCAGAACTGTATGCTAGCACATTAATTTGAAAAAATTGCTTATGAGAGGAATTTTTTTATTTCCACATTCTTACATACTCTGAATGTATTTGATTGGAAAAAGCATGCTTACTCACTGATGAAAGAAGAGCTTGATAAACTAAACATGAAGCTTTTGGCACAAAAACATTGAGTCTAGCTGCTGAAAGTTGAAAAAAATTGGTTTGAGTTGACTTTAAATCAGTGGGATTTTAGTAGCCATTCATTTCACCGCATGTTCCTGTGAAAACTGTTAAAGAGCTTCTCACGTCATTCATTGGCCTGTAGTCTTTGGTTTTAGGCAAATGATTTATCTGGTGACTCAGGTTATTAGCGTGTGCTGCTCCTGGAATCTTTATGCCAGTTCACCGCAGAAATTGACTTTAAGAGGATCAGAGAAAGAGCAGTTGTTCCTCTGTTGGCTTGCTGATGCAGCCTACATCAACATGTCTTCACGGACCTTCGGCAAGTTTGAGAACCATAAATGCCTTTCAACACCAGTGTTGAAACATGCCGTAATATGAGACACTTTTCATTCCAGTGCTTTCTTTCTCCTCCCAGTGCCTGAGCCTACCATTTTGTTTTATCTCAGAGCCAGAGTTAGGCAGAAAGAGCCTGTATTACTGTAAAAATGCTCCACTCCCTGAACCAAGTGGAACATGTCGGTGCAACGCCTTTGACAGCATGCATAGCTGGAGCACATGGAGCTCCTGCTGGGCCTGCCACACAAAGCTTGTACTCTTAAGGTAGTACAGATCTGGCACCCCATGGAGGCAGAGTACACTCGTTACACATCTTGTCTCATTTAAAGCCTTTTTATGCACCATAAATCTGCCCTTCAAGATGTCTTAAAATGAGATAACTACAACCTCAGATGAATTACACAACATGTGACATATTACACTGTGTCATTACATTTAAGCAGTATGTGAAAAGCTAAGAACACCCTTACTTCTTCCACTAGGAATTAATCAAGTGCATTTAAGTAGCAGCAGCTGCTACTAATCAAATGCACTTGATTAATTAATCATCAGCAAGTGTGACCACCTCTATAAAAGCAGATATTTTGGTAGTTTGCAGGTCTGGAGCTTTAAAGTGTGCAGCAAATAATCTTAGAGAAGCAATTTTTTTATGCCCGGGAAGCTATTTCCAAACAACTTGAAGTCCATTATTTTACAGTGAGAAAGATTATTCACAAGGTGAAAATATTCAAGACACTGACAAGTTGTTGACACTGACACTGCCACTCTTCCCAGGTGAGGATGTCGTAGAAAATTCACCCCAAAGTCAGACCATGCAATGGCCAGAGAGACTGCAAAAAAACAAAACGAACAAACAAACACAAAACAAAACCAAACAAAAAAAACCCTACAAGAGCTACATCTCAGAAATTTCATGATAGTACAGTTGGAAAAAGACTGAACACATATAGCCTGTTTGGAAGTGTTGGTCAGAGAATGGCAGTACAACTTAGGTTTGCAAAGTTGCATCTGAACAAACAACAAATCACAAACACAACATATCAACTGTCTAGAACAGTGGTGAAGGGGTGATTATTTGGGCTGGTTTTGCAGCCACATGCCTTTGGGTACCTTTCTGTCATTGAGCCATCCATGAACTTCTCTGTACGCCAGAGTACTTTAAAGTCAAATGTGAGGCCTTCCTTCCAACAGTCTCTCTAACAATGATCCCAAGAACAGCAGCAAATCTGCAAAAGAATGGCTGAAAAATAAAATGATCGAAGTCTTGCAATGACCTAGTCATAATCAAGACCTCTACTCAACTGAAATACTATGGCAGTACCTTAAGACAGCTGTGCATAAATGAATGCTTTGGAACATCAATGATCTTAATCAATGTTGTAAAGAAAAGCGGGCCAAAAGTTCTCAACAATGATGTGAAACTGGCAAACCCATACAAACAGGTGATTATTTCAAGTTATTGCAGCTAAAGTTGCTTCTTTAAAGGTGTACTTGTTTTCATATTACTTTGACTGTACAGATGAGTATAGTTGTACATAAAGCTACTACCTTTACAGTGGTTAGCTGGACCTGTTTTGAGTCTTACCACCACCCAATGTCTACCACCCAGACCCCGAAAAAGGGTTTTGTGTCTCCCACTGGAATCAAATCAGCAACCTTTCGTTTGTTAACTACTACACCATGGAGGTACTTAAGAGGAGTAAAGTTGTGCATACTATTACTAATTTGTATTTGATTCCTGCAATAATGGAACACTTCTGCACTGGTAAGCACACAGACCTGTGGGACTGTTTTCTTTAAATCCATAATTTAGTAGTGTTATGATCATTATTTGTTGTGTTTAGAGTGAATCTTGAGGATGTTTGGCTTAGGTTCCAGTGTGTAGTGTCTTAATAGATCACCATAACTGACACTCTATGACTGACATTTCTGACTCCCAATCAGTGTTCATGGAGTTGTTCAGATGTTAAAAACTAGTGCTCCACGAACTGTTTGTGTGGTGTGTGGGAAATGGACACAGTGCAACTGAAACTGAAAGGTGCTTTTTTTTAAACACCAAATGTATAAAATTTTATAAAATCAATTAAATTAAAATAAAAAATTACCTCATTTTAGCCATTCATAATGGCCTTTTCTGAGTTTATCTTTCACAAAGCTTACTTAGAATTAATTTAGAGCTTTTTTATGTTTATGTAATAAGTTTATATAGCATAACATCCCTACGTACTGCACGCTCAAAATAAACAAACTAGTGTAATTCATAAGTTGGTGAGTTTACTTAGCTTAACTTAAACTAAATTTTTTAATGTATCAGCTACAAGACTGGGTTGTCCTTGTTCATGAATGAAAAACCTTATTAAAGAGCTACATTAAAACAAGAAGTAAAACAATTACTTAGTCTGATCATAAATCAATCATGACTTTTGTCGAGAACACCTAGACCATGATTAGCAGAGACCTATCTTCAGTAGTCAGCCACATTTAAATGGCACATTGCGTTAAGTGTTACTAATCCTGAACCACTCTGAGAATTCTGTGAACTCAAGGCAAACTCTGCCCTGAATACACTGTGCCAAGCTGCTATTCAATTCAATTCAATTCAGTTCAATTTTATTTATATAGCGCCAAATCACAACAAGCAGTCACCTCAAGGCGCTTTGTATTGTGGGTAAGTAC